>CABPRJ010000532.1:109331-129251 GCA_902439185.1 Cinara cedri | reverse complement strand
ATGGGTGGAGCCACTGATGCGGGCGAAAAAATGGGGAAGGTAGGGGGGTGAAATTCGATGCACGTCTGTACTACGCAAAGATTAATCGTCGCAAGCGGAAAACGATTCTGAGCGGAGTTCGGTTATACGTGTTTTGAAAAGCCGTGATATTTACGATTTGAAAATAATACGTTTTTTCCCGATCGTTATGAAAACCCGTGGTAAAATCAAAAAAATTACCCGGTAAAATTTCCTTTCGGCAAAACCGTTACACTTGAAAATCGGAACAAAAAAATTTCAACGGTGACGTACATAATATTATAGTAACACACAGGTACCAATATATTATAGTAATGTAATCCGGATACCCGGGGTCTTTGTACAAATGCGCGCATTTATCGTTTTTATCACGCGTTTATGTGTGCTTATCGAGATTCTAAACTTTATCCCGGGGCGTTTTAGTTTTTTTTTTTTTTTTTGCCCGTCGCTGATGTACGACGACGCAATGCCGCGAGCAACACGTGTTTGGTGGCCGCATACCGCCGACCCATTTTCTCGCGTTTCAGGCGATTGGAAACGTCGCACGTACCTATATCGTTATTACATAATGCGATAATTTCAACTGATAAAATGATAACGGACTCGTAACCGGTGTAAATAAACAAACGGTCGGTTCGATATTGCCGAACGAACCGTACAGGTTACAAATCGTTAAACGGAGCGGTAGTATTGTAATGACTAATGCACGGTTCGTAACGTTTTTCCATTGTACGGCAATGTTTATTTTTTTTTTTTTTTTTAGGAAAACAGCAACGTAGAGTATAGTATTATTATTACAATTTACGAGTAACCGACGGGTCGACGTATCAATCGGGTATATTATCGCGATTATAATACGATTGTGTTGTATTAAAACGGCGTAATGGTTGGTTTCGATAATATTATAACAGTTGTCCGGGTCCGGCAGACGGATATCAGGATAATTTGTCCGGCTAATTCGTTCGGAACGGTCGGGCCAGTGGCTACGCGTTATTCGATGATTCACTTAGTAACGGCGTAGGTACCTACCTACCTGTACAAAATCTTCGGCCGTCGTTTCGAGAACCGAGCACCGTCTAAGCGGCTTTTAATACGATCTCCTCAATATTTACAATGCCGACTGGAGACGGTCACCGGCGCCGGTATGTCGTTAGCCGTAATGGGTTAGATATTTCCAAACTCTTCGGAGTCTATCGAACAATAATTGTATAATTATACCGAAAGAAATCGCTGGAAATCCGGCTTGAACATTAAGTATACTTCCTCGGTAAAATATTGGGAGCGGGTTAATAATCACTATACAGTTTATATGCCACTGATTGACATTTCTACATTAGAGTTGCATAAAATTCCAATAGAGTCAAATAGCCCTGATACACCTTGTATTGTTGGTTTTGAGACTTTCGCGATTGTAACTAAGACAAGTGACAGCGTCCATACGTTGACATTGTATTGATACTATAGCAGAGTGATAGTATAAAAGTCATATATAGTAGTCCTCGCTAAATACTCTAGAAATACTTAAAATCGCTTTCCTTCGTATTACTACTATGTTCTAATATTTTCATATTTTAACATTTTTTTTTTTTATTTTTTTATCAATATCAGCTGTTTATAAAATATGATTTTTTTAATAGTTCCGAGAATTTTTAAACGATTTATTCGATATTTATTGTTTGAACATTATTATTAGGTACAAGGAACAGTTGAGATTAAAATATTAAATAATGTAAACATCTGATAAGAATGTGCGACGTGACATAGTCAATATTGAACGATAAATACAATATGTGTTTAAACGGTGAGTTACTATCACTGTCGCGATACTGTGATAAAAATTTCAACTATCATAAATTCAGCATACACGATAGTGTGACAGTTGATTTCATTATAGTCTGACAATAATCACCATCGTCTTGTTTAAACGACGATAGTTCATTAATATCGTAACTATCACGTTTGCGAATCGCCCAACTATAATTATATATACCTCGACATTATCAAATTCTGTATTCATGTGGACCTATCTAAAATCGCTTTTTGGAGGAAATAACGATCAATCAATATTATTTTTTTAATAATTATAACAAACAACGTTTTAAACCGCCATTAAAAACATCCAGGGAGGTGTCCAATTACCACTAATTATTGTCCAATTATTCGTATACTGTTTAGAATGGACATTTTTATCTTCTGTAACCTATGGCCTGCACCGACTTTATCGTTAGCTACACTATTTTATTGCTAAACTAATATTAATAATAATATTGTGCTAAAGGGATTATTGATCGGTTTTAGTTAACGATTTTAACGAACAAAAATGTTTTCAGTAAGCAAAAAAAAAAATGAACGAATATTTGTCTCCTAATCCCCGTGGAAGACGTTCTCTCCACTTTTTCTATCAAACGAAAAAACAATACGAATGGGCGATAAGAATACGTGCAGAAAATATTTTTAAATTTGTTTTTAAAATTCGCAAAATCCGCAATATAGGTATTCGATTTAGTTGGAAATCATCTGTGTTCCACAGAAAAAAACTCCTTATTGTACCAATAAAACGAAACGCTAAAATCGATTTTTTTTCTTTTATTTAAAAAAAAACATTCGGCGTGAACACCTCTGTTCTAGTTGTTTTTTCTATATTGAGTGTTTGTTTCATGCAATTTTTTGTTTTTTTTTACATTTTCGTCTTTTTCGTATCAATGTCCCGTTACCCTCGTGTTAACCATCAGACAATTTGCAAATCAAGTTAATTGAAAACAAGTCAACAAAGTCATCTGCGTTTAAATCAACTAAATAATTAAGTTAATAGTTAGTTTGAAAATGTAATTAACTTTTTAACTTAATAGTTAATCATTTTTTTTTTACTATTGTTATGATAAAAAATGATATACTTGGAGTTTGTCGTTTTTTTTTTATTTTTTAAATAAGGATGATTACGACTGTTAAATGTGATGGAATCTTTCTGGGAGTGGCGGAAATATCATCTATACTTACTTATTTTAAATTTTGAACTGTATCTATACACAATTTTTAAATGAAAAAGCAATTGTTATTTATACGATGGTTTACCTATTCAAATAGTATATAGATTTTTACATTTTATGTTAGTATGAGAAATTAACAGACAATTGAACGTTGCACTAACATAGTATTATAATCGAAGTGACGTATTTAAAATTCAATCGAATGAAACTTTCAATTAATAAGTAAATCAAACTATTAAAGCTATAAAACCAACTCGGAATTTAGCTTAACTATTATTGACTTTAAATATAACTAAATTACATATGAATAATTATCGTACGTTAATAAAACGTATTCGATACACGATGTTCTATATTCATTGATTTTATCGTCATTGAAAAATGCAAGTATAATAGACAGGTATGCATTTAACAATCGACAATATCAAGGATGTATGCTAATTTGTAATCATTACTATAATAGTACGGCATAATATAGTAATAATATTGTTATGCAGGTACGTTTTATAGCATTGAACGATTTACCGACAAAATAAAGTAATACGTAATCAGGTATACATTATAGTTTATGCGGAGAATGTCGGTAAATAATAATATTGTAAATCGTAATTAATTTCAACACTTTGTTTGTATCGCGCGAACCCGGAAACCCAGATCGCGCCACGGCCAATAGTCACCCGATTATTATTATAAAATTACTGGCAGATAGAGGAACATACGGAAGTCGCGTTCAAATAATATTTTTGAATATTTGTTTTTACACTCTGAGCGTCGAGGAACAAATTGGTTTTACAATGACGCGTGCTTTTTTTAAATTGTTTAACTTTTTTCGCCGTCTGTTAACAACTTTTCTACAGGAAATATTGTTCAGATTTTCGAACGGGGCATCTTTTCTGGAAGAACATAGTATAAAGTTGGTGCTATGGGGGAATATATTTTACTTTTCTTGTAATTTTTATAATAATTCGAAACAACCGGAGAATACGTAGAAAATTATACTATCAAGATATGCTCATTCCAGGTTTGTTCGGTTTAGAATTCGATATCCCAGTAATTTTCAGGTTTGTACACGCTCCCCGGTTTAAAAATATCGACTTCAGTCAGATCGACGGCGTCAACTCCCCGAATGGTTTTGATTTGTAATTTATAACTAGACGTAATCGAGACGTCATAGGTAATATTGATTATTTCCTTTCGTTAAACATTGTTTGTTTATGTTATGATAATGTTATCGCCGTTTCTTCTGCGTCGTAAATTGTCAGTACTATCGACGGAACCGTTTCTAACTCGGAATTCGCACCACGTGGTCTCGACGGTATACCTTATCGCCGGAACGTGATTCCAATACCGTATTTCGATCGCGTATATTCGCCCACGATATAGCAGCTGCCTTATTGTAAAAATATAATATTATTATTGGTAGGTAAGCGTTCCCTTCACTCGTTTATATTATTATTAAATATATTACCGCCGAAAGGCGCAAAATCATTTTTATCGCTATAATAATATGATATTTTAGGAACGACGTCAGTCGTTAGATGAGGGGAGAGGTATCAATTTTTCTTCTGACGTTTGAAAAAAAAACTATTTTCCTTTATTTGTAAAAACGAGAAATTTGAGTTTGAGTTAATCTGACGATGACATCCCGTCCATTTGCTGCGGGCAGTGTAGACTGTAGGTATACTGCTGCTATGGGAAAAGTTTCCCGTGGCTTTTAGGGCATAGAAAATTGTTTAAAACCTGAAACTCGTACGATTAAAAACGTTCAACGATATTATTTCACGAGTACTGTGTTTTATTTAGATGTGCATATTTGTTTACTTTAGTTAAACGCGCAATAAAAGTTACGCGAGATAAATAATCTAGATTAAAATATAGTTTTAAGTCGTATTAGGTAATACTAGACGCATAATAGGTAATATATTCATATTAATACGACTTATAAATTAATTATTAAGTTATGCATATCGATCGCACACGGTACGTCATATTCTGATAGCTCATGAAAATATTTAATAGATATAATCTTTTTACCTCCGCGGCCGTATCAATCTGTAAACAAATAATTTTTATAAAGCAGATACCCATTCTGTTTGCTTTTTAAATATTGAAATATTTATTTTGTAAGCTATTCCTCGACAGTTTTAAAATAATTTAGTCGAACTTGTAGATTGGCATAGAAAGAGAAACGTTAAGAATAAGATTATTTAAAACTTTTAGCTCAAAATGTCCGGGTGTAAAGGACTATATAATTGAACTGGATACGTGACCGGTGTCCGGCTGTGGTCCAGAGTTCCTTGAAATTATTAAAAAAATAAAAAAAAAAATACGTAGACGTGTTGTGTATTGAAATTAATTTGGACCTCACCCCCTATTCCGAAATATGTTTTCAGTTATGGCCCGGTTACTGTCTACGATACCGATTCACCCTCTCCTCTTAAATGAGCTTCAGATCCGCTACCGGTATGAGCGGGAGAGATTTTACGAATTAACGCTGATCGAAAACCGGGACGGTTAGGTTAGAGACACGCGGGAGTCGGTTTCGGGTGGGTAATTTATCGGACCGAGACCCCGGAAAGCCGCGGGAAAAGAAGATTATCGCGCGCAATAACGAAACGACCGTGCGGTAGGAGGACTCGGCCGAGGGGACGCGCGCGCGTTTTGTGTCCTGTAGTGTTTGCGTTGTAGTGGAGATACGCTCGTTTGTGTGTCGTGAGCGTTGTTTGCAGGAAAAGGAAACGTCCAGAACGTTTGTTTGCGCACATAAAAGGCGGAAAATCGTCGCTGCGATAAACGCGGTCACTCGGCGTGAAATCGTTATTGTCGCGGCGTGTTCCGAAGGAGGGGAAGGAAGGGTGACGTGTCTGTAGGAGGGGGGGGGGAGAAAATCGCGCGATTTTCGCGTATGGTTTTGTTCGTATACACGCGGTCGCGCGTTCGCATCGTCGTCCGAAATTGCTCGCCGACGACGACGGCGCTACAACGCCGCGCTATAAATGACATTCGTTTCCGGCGGCGGAAGATAAGAGCGACGGCGAATCGCCGGAGGGGGGACAAAAAAACGCCCCTTTTAGATAAGTCACCCGTGAAAGTTTAGCCCGCCCCGAAGACCCGTCTAGCACAATAATAATATAAACCTGAAAATCTCGACGCGTTGGTCGGACGGTTTTATAACCGCGCGATGACGGTACCTATCCGCCCGCCCGCCCCTCGAATCGCGAGCTTTATGTACGTCTCGTCCTTGTCTCATCGCGTTATAGTGCGAATATCGTGTATCGCGATTAAAGATAGTATATGCGGTTGCCCATCGACAAGCGGAAAAAGCTGTCTTACAGGACAGTGGGGACGGGTGCAGCCACTGTTATAGGTAATTGAATGTACATCTGTATGTATGTAAGCAACCGTTGTTAACGAAAAAACGATCTCGAGCGGAGTTCGATTAACTGTGTTACTTTGTCAACAATATATAAGTCATATTACGGTAGTATAATTGCATATACATTTTATATTTTCTTTAATAATATTTGTTTAATATTGTATCTATTTTCCCGTTTTTCCTACGTTTTCCCCAGTTTTTCTCATTTATTGGAAAATCAAAAAAAAAAAACGATTTCCTTTAAATACTTCCTCAGCCAGTTTTCCTTTTAGAAAAAGTGCTACACTTGAAAATCGGAGCAAGATTTCTGGTAGAAAAGTTGTTCACAGATAAAAAATAAAATAATAAGTAAATACTCGTATCGTTGTAGTTGAAACATATTTATATAGTTACTACTTACAACTATGTTGTAGTTGAGAGTAATAATAAACGATTTTAGTAGATATGAATGAAAAATTTTAGTTAAATTATTATTTTTACAAGTGCCTACTGCAGTAACCTAGTTGAATCCATTATTTGTTTCAAGTTTGGTATAATACAGATTAGTTATGTATACTATATTCTATATAGATAACAAAACTGAATTATATTATTTAATGGTTTTATTTTATTTATACAGTAAAAATAAGTAATACCGATAGTAGTAATCCAGTCGAACTCCAATAAGCACGTTCTATTAACCCCTCAGAATTTAAATAATTATATTTATACATTTTATATATTTATGGTCTGAATTGTACAGTGTTATGTGCTACATTCCAAAGAGCATATAACAATACAACAGTTTGGACATAATTTCCGATTTTATCTCGACCAGAAGTTATAACATTGTAATTCTTACTGTTATTTTTTTTTTCGTTGTCGTTTCCGCGTAGAGAACATCGACGACGTGATAGACGATTCTATATTATACTATTCGCGTCTCGATTTATACAACTATTACATCATATTATCCGAATGCGTTTCGATCGTCGTTGCAGGGTAAGTATACCTATAGGACAGTTCGATTATTATTTTTCGACGATCGATTTTTTTTTATGAACAATTAATCGAAAAGATCGCTAAGTTGTAAATCGTTTTTTTTTGGTTGAAACTACGCTTCTACAAGTGAAAATGGTAATACAAAGACAAAGCAGTACCAGTGGAAAAAACCAGTCACATTTCATACGCTAAAGTGATAGGTTTAGCCGTTGTATTTGTGCGTTGCGCCAATCGTCAATGTCACAAGTAACGACAGTAACCCGTATCTATCGGTATTTCAAATTATCTATAAATATTGAGAGTCAGGTATTAAACTGTCCATTTTTTTTTCGTATCTAAATATTATAGAAAATCGATTTACGATCAATCGAACTTTCGAATTTCGATTAAACCGAATAATCGAACAGCTTTAAATTATAGGTACATGTATAATATATGTATATAGTAGCGAATGGTTTTCGATTGTGAACACAACAACAATAGGGCAATATTATAACGGGCAGTTTCAAGTAACCGTTCTTTCCCTCTCCTCCACCAGAGATTCTGTATTTTTGAATTCGTCAGCTATAGACATCGCTATTATATTATTGCTTATTACAATAGTACACAATATATAGTTGTATGTACCTATACAGTGCGAACTGTACGTAGTAAATGGTAATCGAGGAAATAGTCCCCCGGGAAATTAAACGCGAGGAATCCCACACTCGTGTAAAACGCGATGCGGTTTGGGAATTTACCTAGGAAAACCGCGGGGCGGTTTGCGCGCGCGAATAACAAAGTCTTTTTATGCGTCTACGCAAAAGTGCAGTATTTTCGGAATGCTCAATCGCACGGCGTATAAATAATATCACGTTTCTAACATCGCAATAGGTTTTTTAGCCGAGGGAGAGGGCCGCTGTCCGGATACGATAAGAAAAAGCGTCGTGATGAATAGGGCCCGGAAGTTTGTGCATTTGTATGTTTTTACTGACTTTACAAAAAAGTTGTTGGATGAGCTATACACATTTTCAATCACGACCCAACGATTTCGAAAACGAAATTCTATTTCGCATATTTTGCATGTTTCGTGGGTTTTTTACAAATATATGCATATATTAAAATATATGCATATATTTTACCGCGTAATTATAATTCTTTTAACTTGTCAGCAGTAAATTATATTTTGTAAAAATACCGTTATTTTAACTATATTAAAATGTTTATTTGTTGAAAAATATGTCCGCATGAAAATTAGGATCATTCAATCAATTTATCAACAGCCATTACATGTTTAGAAACTCGAGATTTACCTTTTATTGAAGCATTTAAAATCGTTGAAAATATCAAAAATAAATTTAAAGAAATGAAATAGTTATAAAAGATAATAAAATAATAAAGTAAAAACAAAATTATTAAAATGGTTAATATACTCGTAAATAAAGTAAATAAATATATACATTTTTTTAGTTATAAAAGGATTAATAATTTATAATAAATTTGAAAAAGTCATTGAGAAAAACAAGGGTTTTAACACATTGTCCAAAATGTTCTAAATCGTACCGAGAGAAGAAACAGCAATACACGGCTTTATAGAAGATCTTCAAATCAACAATTTCATACATTTCAAGTGTATACGCCTATTTAATTAGATAATGTAGAACGGAGCTTTTCGGTTTAGAAACAAATTTTGGCCGATTCCCTAAAGGGTCAAAATCCCTACTTGTAAGCTGTTGTTCTTAAGGTAAATAACAAAATTCAACATATTCCATATTAATTAAATTGTATATATATTGTGTAAAAAAAAAAAAAAAATTTGCATATTTAGCGAATATTTTAATGATTTTAAGCGCATATTTTGATAGTTTTTAATCCATGAACTTCTAGGTTCAAGTGATGATGATAATGCGTCGTCTCGAGGCGCTGAAATAAAACTGTCTACCGCCGATATTCTGAAGGATATTAATGTTTCATTATAAAATATTTGGGTAGCAGTATTAACCTACACACATTGGCACACATACAAGATTTGTATTATATGATATGAAATTTCATTTTCCCTTCGATGTGAATTTAATTTCGTTGGGTCTGGTGTACGGGCTTGGAGATATTACGTTAATTTTCCCGTTTTCTGAGTTTTCCCATTCTTCTTAACATTGAGGTTTCTCCGATTTACCAACTAGAAACCAACAAAGATCAGTTATATAGCAAAAATTCAACAAGAAACCAAAATCGAAAGTAACGATAAGTAAACCATTAATGCCGTAATAGCTTTCCTGTATTTTCTACGTTTTTTTTCCAGTTTTTCTCAATTATTATAACTGGTCGGAAAATCAAAACACGGCTTTTTCACTAGTCAACTCGATCCAAAATATAATAAAAAAGGTCTCTTGTTATTTTTTGATTTGATTAAGATTTCTGGCAGAAAAGTTGTTTACAGACAAGAAAAAAAACCACACATCATTGTATAATCAATAAATCTCGCTACGTTCAGAATCTAAAAGTACACATCTCGTTTTGTTGAAATCACGTAGTAAAACCATAATAAATATTCCGCCAAAAGCTGAAATTCACTTTCAAACAAAAATTTTCTTATGTGCAATCACAATATATTATTAGTATATTTGAGGTATTATTTTATTATTTTGTCGAAAACACGTTACCTTTAAAACCAATTTATTTTTCTTTAATGATTTAAGAGATATTAATCATCATACAAGTCGGAAAATACATTTTTTTTTCTTTCCGATTGATATTTTGAAAAACGCATACGAGTTCCGCTTCAAAATATCGTCCTTTATAATATTGATTATATTATCTCTAAAGTAGTCGTCCATTTCCTCTAGGATTTCATACATAACCCGAGTCCGAAGACGACAAAATGTTTACGGCTTATTGTAAAAACGTGCCAACGACGTAGCTGTAAATTATTAAAATCATGCCCATCGCGATAAAACACGGTCTGGGGAAAAATTGTATAGGTACTATATTATTATTATGATGTATAATAGCGCGTTATAATAAAATGTGCATAAGGCCGTCGGACCGCGAGAGCGGTTATTAAAAATTTACTATGCGTACCGAGAGTGCGTGTGTTTAACTGCGGGATACCGACGACAACGGTAGAAAAAAAAAAACGTTAACAAAAAACAGTCGTTGATTATATATACGTTTTCGATAAACGAGCATATATTATTATTATATACGTATATTTGTATACATTTCTACATCACTGACTCGGAAGTTCTCGTAAATACAGTGTGCGCATCGATGCGTATTTTTTCTTTGTATTAATTCGATTTTGGCGCAACCGATTAGTAAACGTCGAAAATGTACAGTGTGTTCGAATTTCGTCAAACGACGAATTTCCGAAATTATTTCGTTAATAAATTATATTCCTATTAAATTGCCATTTCGACGAAAAATATTTTATACGACTTGATTCATTTCTAACGAGTACGCTATTACGGAAAGTATTAAATGTTTACAATCATTTTTGATCATTTAAGAAACAGACGGCTCTAAAATGTTACATTAGTATTATTTTGTTTTACCTTATTGAAAATTACATAAATAGATGGAGTGATAGTGTACTTATGCGTTTTAGTGTTGAAATTTTTGATTTTCGTCAAACCGCTGAGAAGAATTCCCGCTATTTTCCTTCTACCTAAACTTAAAAATGGAATATCACGTCAAAATAATGATAGAAATCAAAAATCTCAATACCAAAACGTATTTAAACTATCACACAATCTATGAAATTTGTAATACGTTGCAGTTTAAAAATCAAAAGTAAGTATTTGTTTCACAACCAAAAAATAGAGCGAAAAAGTAATGGTAATGTAACATTTTAAAACAGCTTATTTCTTAAATTTTCAAAAAATAAAATCAAGAAAAAAGTTAATACTTTCGGAGATAATGAGTGTACCCACTTAAATGGATCACCTTATATAGAATCCTTATCATATACGAGATCTGGTGTAATTTACCACAAAAGACCCTACTCCCCTCAAGTTTGATGTGTTACATCGCGTATTTCGCAGCGTTTTCTTCATAACCTGTCACGTCAGAATTGTATTCTCTGCGAGTGAATTTCAAAAATCGAGACACGTGTCTAAATTTAATATTATTATATAGGTAGTAGAGTTTGTTGAGGTTAAAAAGTTTTGCAGAGCCGAGCGGTTGTTGTTTTTCGCGGTACATACAAAATTGAGCAATCCTAAGCATATATATATATATATATAAATATATAACCCCTTCTCCTTCCTTAGAAACTTCAAAGTCGGCAAAATATCGTAAGTTTATGTTTTGTTTTTTTATTATTTCACCCGAGGTCATTTCCATAAAATCAGTATGACCTTCAAATACTCTGTAACATCATAATATATAAATATTATTATTAACTATAGCTCGAAGCTACTTGCGACTTTGTAAAATGCCAATTAAAACATAAAAGTCTCGCGTATGCTTCGTTATATTTTTGAAATATCTGTCAGAAAAATATAAAATTGAATAATGCGACTAACCGAATGAAAACTAATGAAAATTAAATTATGGTATATACTAATTATTTTTCAATTTTCAATGTATTATACATTGACGTTTGAGAATATTTTGTTTAAACATCTGAGAGATTTGATTTCGTATTTGTCTATATTTTCCAATCTATTATCCATATACACGGAACCCAATGACCATTACGCCACTATATAAGTTAAATTTATGAAATATGATTGAATCTTTAATATTATAATACTTTTTAGAAATTAAACTTGTTCTCTGAGTGTAGATGTAGGACTTAAATTACGGTTTTAAGCATCATAAAATTAAATCTCCTAACATATAATGTATATAAGTATATTATACAGATGTACAGGGTTCTCTATGAAACATCCCAACAACACCGTCTTCCCCCGCCCAAAATAAATTATGCCCCAGACAGATTTTGAAAGTATGCTAGTAGAAATTTGCTGACATTTGTATACTTTTAAAACAATTTTGGGGAACAGGAGTGATTCCCATAGATACTCCCACTCAGATATTAAAAAAGGTTGAAAGTCTCGAGGAGTCGCTACAAAAATTATACTGAAATTATGTATAATGTATAATATATTGAAAAAATTATTACATGTTTCATTTTGTCGGTCTAGGAACGAGATAAAATAAAAAAGACAATTATCGCCGAAGTATCTATAAATAGTTAACCCTCATAATCAAATATCTATACGCACAGGTATTCATTTTGTACTATGGAAATATTTTACGTATAGTTTGATCAATTTATATGGTTTTTCTCAATACTGACATCAGTTGTATTTTACCTTGCTAAAACTGTTTTTGGTTACGGTAACTGTACCCATTACTTTGTCTTCTTGTATACATTATAACAAACGTTAACTTTTCATCTGATTTATTTGCTATTTCGCGACGATTCGGTTAGGTCTCTTGTCAGCTTCCGCTTGTAAAAAACGACTTCCGAGCCGATCTCGACTTTACGGCGAATATATTTTGACGTTTATACACGATTTCCCGGTGTAAAATATATATTTTATGGTCAGATGCAGGAGGGTTCGTATTTATATTGTTGTTGGAGCGGATAACTTTTGACGCTGGTTAGTTTGGTCGTCGGCTGGTTGGTCGTGTAGTAGGGGGTGCAGGCGGTCTCGAGTTAGTAATATAACGGAGGCGGCGGCGGCGACGGCGGCGGGAAGAGAAAAAAAGAGCGTATAAAAAGAAAAACGTTAAAAATAGGACGGGGACGGTGCGACGGGCGAGGGGGTACAAAAAAGGCTTTTGGGAATTAAGAAGCTCCGTGGTCTTTTAAGACATTAAAGTTTTAATGGTCTCCGCGCGGTGCCACAGCCGAACGACTCGCACGGGTACACTCTTATACGTTTTCGTGTGTTTTAAAGGTCGGTTTTATTTTACGTTATGGATTCACTGAAAAGAAATGAGCTCCGAAAAGAACACTATCGACTATTCTGGTGTGCGCCCTTTGACTTATCAAACCGATTCCCGGCGAGACAATTGAATATAACAATATATTGTACAAAGGTCGTCTACAAAATAAAGGTTATTTTTATTATTTATTTTTTGAACGGATACGGACGACGGTTTTTCAATACGAAAATTTGACGACGTGAAAAAAAACACCGAAATCCGAATATTGTTGTTTTGTTCGAATCATGCGTAATTGTTTATAGGAGGTGAAGAGAAATTCGTTGAACAAAACCGTCAATATTTCAATTTTCCTATAAAACACATTTTTCGAACGCAATAGATGATTTATGAGTTTCTTAATTAAAAAAAAAAAAATTATTCCGGTCGTATAGTGATTTTTCCAAAGGTTTTTGGATCCGCACCTCTGGCGTTAAACCGAAATTTCGCTGGACTCCCTTCAAAATGTTTACGACTAGGATAGGAAAAAAAAAATGATCCAAGAAATCTTACGATGACAATAGTATAATACTCGTGTTAGTGTACAAAGAATATTCAAGGGACGGACAAAAGTATATTTTACATACGATTATTGTTTTTTTTTTTTAGAATCGGAGCGTATTTCTTTTTTACTATTTTTACCACACCTTAAATTTATTAGTATTCAAACATTATCGTGTGCGCATGAAAACGTTTCACAACAACTAATTTTCGTTTTACATAATATTTTTTTTTTTAGTTGAACTACATTTTTTTTTTTTTTGAGCCACTCGTCTGACCCCAGACCCATAATTTTACTTATCGTATGATTACCATTTTCCTCCTTCCTATCCGCGATTGTCGGTCAAGTGTTGTAGAAACAGCGGAAATACAGAATAATATACATAACGGACTATTCGTAAAATGTTAAAACTCAACAACTTCATTTCGGTTTTTTCGACTTCAAGTGAAACGAATACGTTATCGATTCTACAAAGATGTATACATGTGTGTGTATTTTTTTTTCTAGAAAAGCACTATTACAGTGAGTAAAAAAGCGCTGATTATTTTCATGCCGTACCTTAATAAAAATGGATTTTTCGTTGGGTGGAATTTTAATTGACACATTTATCGAAATGTTTAGCGATTCAACTCTTAAATACCTTTTTTTGTTTGATTTTTCTTGATGTTCGGGTTACTTTATTAATAACAAGGAAAAATAGGTAATTGGTAATTTGTATTATAACTGTAATAATGTATAATCAAATATGTATTTTATAATAATAGTAATATATAATCTTATTTAGAAACCATTGCCAATTTAATTTTAAAACTACTAAAACGTCTTTGGTTGAAACGGGAAAGGTCGATTTTGGGCGAAACAGGTCCCGCCCAATTTATTAACCCGATGCAAAGCCTTTTTTTTTGTGGCAATGCTCCCGCCATCTGGAACTACCGGGAAACAACACCTCAGGTGGTGGTACAAAACCTTGATTTTATGAATCAATAAAATGCATAATTTGTATTTTTTTGAAAAATATCTGGTTATAATAAATTATAAATTTTACGATTACAGTTCAATATATTAGTTCAACGTTTGAGAATTAAAAGGTTTTTTTTTATTTAAACATAGTACATTTCATTTGGAATGGAATTTAAAAAAAAAATGTATTATTCAATAATAATTATATATTCAATCACCTAATAATTTCCCGGATATGTTAGAGATTTGTGGCCAAGATTCGTTAGCTCGAAATTTCTACACAATGTTGAAAAGATTCCCAACAGACTATAACTTCTATCCAAAGACATATGGATTTTACCGTTGGATGAGCATTTTTTTAATTCTTAAGTGATCGTGATCGGCACGTCATCGGAGTACCTAATTATTATTTATCGTTTTAGGGAAATAAACCTGCGGAACACATGAAATTAAACCTTAATAATACTTTTATTATAAAACTAAATACCGGATCTTAGTTTACCTATGATATGTCAGGAATATATTATCAAAAAAAGATGTTCTTAAATAATGGGAACGCGAGCAGCCATTGTTGTAGGTAATTTAATGTATACTTGTAAGCAACGATAAACTATTGCATACGAAAAAATAATTCTGAGCGGAGTTCAGTTGATACTTGATAGCTTGATGCTTTGTCAACAATATATATGCCATATTATAGTAAAATAATTAAATGGGCTGTATATATTTTCTTTAATAATATTTGTTAAATCTTGTACCGACCTCCCCGGTTCTCCTACGTTTTTCCTGGTTTTCCCAGTTTTTCACATTTGCTGAGAAAATTCCGGAGAAAATTAAAAAATTACCTAAATAGGTACTTCTCCACACCGACTTCCTTTCAGAAAAGGTGCTATAAGTAAAAATCGGAACAAGTCCTCTCGTAGAAAAGTTGTCCACAAAAAAAAAAAAAAATAAAACAAACATCTTTGTAAAACCATAAGCTTCTTCGCTCCACTTTAGAATCTAAAAAATACGACTAATACTACTCTGCTCAGTACATAACGGTGTTTCGTTCATAATGATTTATCGTTGCATACATTATACTAACTAAATTACCCTGGATATACTACCTTGCAAATTATATCCATCTAAAGCAGTGGCCAACCCGTGAACAGTGTCAAATTTTTTTGAACGATAAATTAAAACGATCAAAAATATAATATGTAATGGGTGTAATGGGTACCCTAATCAAATTTAAGCGTTTTTTTCTGTGTATGAACCAAAAAATGATAAATTACAAACCGGAATCAAAAATAATGAAATCGTAACTGTCGTAAATTTGTCGCATTTTTTTATAAGTACATTTTCATTACATTTTCAATTTTCATTATATAACTTTAAAATAAACGTTTCAATACCGTTAAATTATTTTAAATTGTAATTGTCGTTATGAATTCGCAAAAACGAATACTTATACAGACA
Source organism: Cinara cedri (assembly GCA_902439185.1). Lineage (NCBI taxonomy): Eukaryota > Metazoa > Arthropoda > Insecta > Hemiptera > Aphididae > Cinara > Cinara cedri. The sequence continues at coordinate 113,050 of CABPRJ010000532.1, read as the reverse complement.
ATACGTTTGGATAAAGCCGAAATAAAAGACGAAGAGTATTATATTATAAAGGTTAGAAGTGGTTTTCTTCTTTGAAACTCAAATACATTTACACAACCCTCTAGCTGGTTTGAATTTAATTTTCGTTCCCCCCGTGGCGAACGTGGGTTTTTCGATTTTCGTTTGATCGTCTATATACCGCGCGCGGTTACTATATACGACCGTTTATTTTTACGTTTTTGTCGGATACCTAAAAATATATATATATATATTCGCCACCCGGTGGTGTTTAAAAAGCGAATATTATAGAACGGTAAGGGGATGGGGGAAGAAGAAATGCGTGCGGATGACGATAAATAACACCGTCGTTCGACGTACAGTTCGTGGCGGAAACATTAGACTATTATATAGCCTCTATATAAATAAATGTATATACTGTATACGAATTGGATTGAATGCGACGAAAATCCGACTCGAATATAGTGTACCGGTTCCTTTTCCGAAAACAATTACAGATATAAAAAAAAAAAATAAATTATGTTCGGGTGTACATATAGAGACATCTCCCCGAGCGATAAAACCGCTGTTGGCTACACTATATCGTATATAGATATATAAATAGGCAGTGTTGTTATTTTTTTATTTTTCTAAAGCCAAGCACTTTAGCACTCGTTGTGTTGATGGAATATTTATCGGTTTTTATAAATCATCTTCCGCGTATGAGATTCGTATGGAAAAAAAAAATGAATTTATATGTGTTGAGAATCGGCAGTGTTGCAATGATGTTTTTTCCATAGTAAAAATTGTTTATAAAAAAAGAAAAACAAACTTTGTGTTAAACTAATACTCAATGAAATATCAAATATAAACAAAGTAAAATAAATAAACAAATAGAAATAACAATGTGTAAAACAAATAAAAATATTATTAGAAAAAGGAAACATAGCGTGGAGTACTATGATCAAAAAACATTGTGTGTATATTATATGACCAATTTCGATTAAAAAAAAAAAAAAAATCATCATCAGGTAAAGGAATGACAAAGGCGAATAAATAATAGGTACACGACTAAATAATATAAAATCAAAATGAAGAATACCTAAAAGAAAATACAGTTTTTAACACGGGGGGGTAAACCAACTTTATCAGAAGAGATTGTAAAACGCTATGAGATGAGATACATTTAATAAGTTTTATTATTGTTTAAAAAATATCGATACAGAATATTATTTTTTTTAATTTTTCTATATATTCATAATGTTTTCAAACTTATTTTTTTTAACCTCATTGGAAATATGCAACTCTTTCAATAAGTATCGAATTAATGTAGGTAAACGTTTTCTTAATTGTAACAAATTTTTAAATCACTATACTTATATAATATCACAATTAACAGTACTTATAATCATTTTATAAAACGTGCGCCTTGAAAAATTAGAATTATTAGGATAATTACAATTCGATTATTTATTGAAAACTGATATTCGGTTAGCAATATGAACTACATACCTATGTAGCAAAATACTCGCCGTTTTAAAAAAAAAAAAATTATGTTTCATGTGCCGTGATAGTAGAAAAAAATAGCTGTACCTATAATATTATTTTGTGAAAATTGACTTTTTTGAATTGCATACGTATATAATGTATATAGGTGATTTAAATTGCTCCCGTGACATTGAGCTGACAGTTTTAAAACGGCTTACTATAGTAGGAAAAGAAAAATAAACAAACGATTTACCAAAGAGAATAAATTCGTCCACGTTTCGTTTTTTAAATACGTTTTTAAAATCGAGACTCTAGTAGAGCATTTATTCTTTTTTTTAAAAAAAACTAATTTGTAATATTTTGTTTATAATATTAGAGTAGAATACTATTTTTCTTTTAAATCTAAATCGCGAATAGGTAGTCGTGTGCACACAGGATTTTCTCGTGGAGAGGAGTGAAGGGGGTTTACATTTTTAAGTTGTTCCATATTTAAAAACATTGTATTTCATCCGGGCGTTTTACTTTGAGTAGTGTTCAAAAACTCACGGGATTTCATCTGTACGTTGATTATAATTATTATTAATATACCCGATTTTGTTTTTTTTTCTCTCCGGCAGATTCCAAGTGTCACAGTCCGGTCATATCCAGTTGTAATTCATCGCTATATCCGATCATGGACTACATCGAGGCCGGGTGGTTCTTCCACGCCGCGTTTAAATCATGCCGTCCGTTGTATACAGCCGGAGGTGTGCACAGTTGCGTGAAAAACATGGATTTACCGATGACCAAAACGGAATGCGAAGACCTTTGCGGTAAGTGCGGCAGGTTTTCACAAATAATAACAATATAATTTCTATATTTAGCGAAAACGTCACGAAAAATCTCGAATTAGGGCGTCGCGTTCAAATTTGCCTTGTCCCAACAGTATTTTTGGTCCGCAATTTATACCTATATGTACCGCGGTTATTTTCTTCAAACAGCTTCAGAAGCCGTTGTTGTAAGACAGACTTCCTTTCATTTTTTTTCCATCTTGAACTGTCCCACTAAAATTCCCTGTCAGGGGGTGGGGTTGGGTTCGCAACTTTGAATAATATTTTGCGTACTCTGACCGAAATTTCACGGTTCTACGTTACCGTTTGACGGAGAGGGACGTTCGGTGTTCACTGCAGCGCAAACAGAAATAGTCGGGTTTTTTTTTTTCGTGTGTATAATGTATTGTAATATTATAACCATATAGACCGCGGTCGGTGCAGAATTATGCAGGTGAATATTATTATTATAAAAACGTTGTAGACGGTTTTATTTTTGTTTCTCCGTATATTATTGTCTCGTCGCGAGCAATATGATATGAAATAAAAATACGAGTCGAAACGGTAAACAGAGAGGAGAAAAAACGATTCAAGTATATGTAATATGCGTATGTATATTATAGTGAGACGCGAGATGTCTGCAAGTCCGTGTACCCGCGGTGTACAACGGTATATAGACGAAACTACTCGACATGTAAATTCCAAAGACCGAAAATGTAATATCTCAGCAAATACGCGTATTCTTTTATGTAAATACGCGGGGTGCGTGCAAAGGGGAAGGGCGGGTGGGGCGGGGGCGCAATATGCGCTTACCGAGCAAAAATATAACGTCTAACTAAACGTCTGATGTAACGTAATATCATTTCCTTACTGTGCGGTGTATATAATGTAATAATGAGCCGACGTAATATTATTATAATGTGAAACGCGTGTATTTGCGTATTACGATAGGCACGCGGTTAAAATATACGTCCGAAGTCTGTCAATTTGTCCGTAAATCCGAAAATTCGCTTTGAAAATATTATACAGTAACATTATGATGTAATAAAATCAACTATATATCGTGACGGCGTGAGCTTATTTTTTATTCCCCTCCCTCCGCGTATTTTCTGTAAAAAAACGCGTCACGACTGACGTGTTTTCCGCGGACGGAGGCGAGCGATCGCGAGACTCATCGTGAAATTAAAAAAAAAGAACAATAATAATAATAAATATTGAGAAATCTTTTATTTTTTTTTTTTTTTTAACGTCGATATTATCACGTCGAAAATAATTCGACGAGATTTCAAACGGTATACAGACGAAGTCGTTGGTGAAAAGTCCATTCGGAAAGTCGATTTTTGAGTACGACGACGGTAAATTATTGAATATGTTCTAAAGGGATGGCGTTTTTTTTTTTTTTTTTTTGCGTCTGTGAATAAAATGCCTATCATAAAACTTGCTTGA
>CABPRJ010000532.1:0-109251 GCA_902439185.1 Cinara cedri | reverse complement strand
AAGAACAATAATAATAATAAATATTGAGAAATCTTTTATTTTTTTTTTTTTGTTTCGACAGTGTGGACCGAAAAAAACACACTTCCGTTATACAGCAGTAAATATATGATCCGATCTAACGGACGCGAAAATCGCTTTGGGTTTCTCGTCACGTCGTGGTAGTTTTTACGCGGGAATGAACTGTACTATATTTTTTAAATTTTTTTTTTGGAATTTCGAATCAAAAATGCCTACACTGTACACACCGAGCATGTTCGAATTGAATCCGTGGATCCGTCAAATTATTTCACCCTGCGTGCTTTTCTATTATTTTTTGGAATGCGTAAAACGAAAATCGTGTATTGGTTTTACTATGGTGTGTGCTATTTTTTTTTTTTTTTTGCGTCTGTGAATAAAATGCCTATCATAAAACTTGCTTGAATTTACAATAGCTGTTTAATATTTTTCGGCAAGCAATTTTTTAACTAGTTGGTGCATTGATTTTTCTTTTAGTTTTCTTAACAATTTGAAAAACACTGTACACCGCGTATGCAGTAACAAAACAATCGTTATTTTTGATGTTGTGTTTTTTTTCTGTTGTTGTAATTCGGTTAAAAATAATCGTAAAGACCTTTAATAGTCACAGAATACTTACATTAGGTCTTTTTCGAAAGAAATGAAGCAATTTTTAAAATACTCTGGCGAATTTTGAGCTATTGCGTTTATATTATAATAGCCACTAGAAATTGTTGAGTTATTTTAATTTTATGTGGTCAAACTATTTTAACCGTTACTAACTTAACACGAGGTTGACCTTAAGATATGATTAGGTAAAAAAAATGTTGAGAGGTATATATTTTTTTCAATAAGCCTTGAAAGTTTAAATTTTGATTAAAACCGTAAATAAATTACTATATTTTAAAACATGTTTATTCGAACTTTACTCAAAATCATTTTTCGGTATTAATGACTTATACAGATATTAATTAAATTACTTTATACGCCTTACCTACCCAACTTCCCACCTATAACAGTGGCTGTACCCGTTCCCATTATCCTAGAACAGCTTTTTTGATTTAAACTGGTTTCGAATCTACTCTCGTGATTTTAAATTATGATTTCGAATATGTTCGGTTAAACTCGTACAGGTATATTATTACTATTGGTTAGTTATGTACTTCATCACCGCGTTAAAAAAAATAAAAAATAAAACGCAATGTCAATGTTTTTTATATAGTAAGCTTTATAGGAAATATCGTTTTTTGATTTTTTTTTACTCATTTCCAGGCGAACCTTGCTCGATGGGCAACGGAACCCAGGGCATTTGCATGCTGGAGGAATTCTGCAAGCCGGTGGGTGAAAAGAGCTCAGCCCACCCGAGACCGTGTGGCGTTTACAACGTCAAGTGTTGTCCGCCATATTCAAAACCAGCAGCAGCGGTGGTTACCAAGTCCGGGACTTTGTTGGGCAAAGAACAGCGACCGTTCGTTGAATGGGCTCCCATAAGGACCGAAATGACGTACGAGTTTCGTCCCAATAACCTACACTACGAGCACGTGACGGCAAAAACACCGAAATGAAAATACGCGCGATTCTTCATTCGTTCATTTTTGCGAACAAAATATTATTATAATCATTATATTAACCGAGCAATAATCATATAAATTTAACATAAAATACTTGTTGAATTAATTAATTTATTATTATTATTATTATCATTGTTCATTTCTATCTTATCGGCGTGTATTAGTTTTTCTATTATTTTTGTATACGCCCAGAAACTTTTAATAAATTATTATCATTATCATCACTTTTAAATTATAAAACACTATTATATACAGATTACATTATTATAATTGACCAATAGCACACCGTTTTACAAATCTCGTAACAAGTTTGTTGTTTTTTTTTATTTATATTTTCCCTGCTGTTCAAAAAGTTGAAAACAAATTATTAAACCTGTAGCTCTTTTTTATGAATATTAATAATCATTAACATTTTGTAAAAAAAAAGAAAAAATGATATGATAAGTCGGTTTAATTTCCGTTGATCCCTGCAGGTTTGCCTTTAAGGCTCGGACTTACAGAACTGGTCAGTCGCAGCGGGACTATATAAATCGTGACGAAAGGCGATAAAGTTGTATAAAATTACAAAATTCCGCGCGGGCAACTGGCGATCTGTTTTTAAATTGTTATATTAAATTTATAATATGATTAAAGAAACGGAAATTATGATCGATATTTGTTCTTATTCGATACATTCCATTAAAATTATAAACATACAGTGAACAAATTGTTTTTTATTTTATTTTGAAGGGCAAGTAGAAAAAGAAGTTGCTCTTCATCAGAACTTGACTATTGAAAAATAAATAGTATAATTACAAAACAATGAAAAATAAAAATTTATTTGTAACTATATGACAACAACCAGAATTGGATTTATGATTTTAATAAATGTGAAAAATATAGTGTTTATACTAGACCACTCGTGAAACAAACGCATGGTTTATGGTGTCACCAGATCGCTGACCGCCAAGAACAGACCGCGTTTTGTGTGCCCGAGCCTTAAATATCTTACCGGTTTACCGAGCTTCGTTCAAAATCGTTTTTATGGTTGCGATTGTTTATCGTTGATTTTAGTGTAGAATAAACTGACAATGACTTATTTCCTAGCTATACACCTTATCGATTTTCCACCTATAACATTGTCCTATGATCCTATCCACGGTGCGCAAAGTATGTTCGGTTTTTTATTTCATCGCAACCGATTCAATATAATAATGTTTGTAGATACGAGTTATTATAAAAAAAACGACTATTTTAGGCTTAATATTTCTTAATAAGTTCAAACTTCAATGTCCCATTTTTTCTATTATATTCTTGAAATTATTTCATTATCCATACGGTAATTTGCCGATATTAATTAATTTTATAAGCTCATTATTTCCGTTTTCAAACAATATACCTTATCGCCGTTAACAGTAATTATAATTATAGTTAAATATAAAATATATCTTTGTATTTAATATATAGATAAAACTCGTACGTATACTATTGTCATTGTCTTTCCCATATGAAGGATTCGTTGCAACTTGCACTGTTGCGAGTCTACTTTTGTTCGAAAATAACTTTTTGACAGTATAACTGGATATAATATTATTAACTACAGTTAACAACTTAATACTTATGAATTTATATAGTTATGTAGGTACCTTTCCATAAATCACACAATGTTGATATCTTTTTTTTGTTTGTCAGTCAGTTAAAATGATAAGGAGTCATAGCCGTATTTTGTAATCATCAATTAAATCGCTTATTATTGTCTATTTGGTGCAGAATTGCTTATATAAACCGACGTTTTTTTCGCATGCGTATAATAATAGTTGTACCTGTACATCGGTGTATCACTGTTTTTTTTTTTATTTTTACAGTAATCATTTATCAACGGCTCACATTTGTTTTACTGTAGTTGTTTTTGCTTAGGTATTTTATTAAACATTATTTTAATTTTGTAGTATATGTATTCTATATAGTTATGAACAATTCACATTATTTTAATGTGACGAAACGTAAATTAACTTCATATTTTCTTTATATCCTTAATTTTATTTGTGCAGCTACTAGTTTAACAGATAGATACCAGTAAGCAACGATAAAACATTGCTTACGAAAAAACGATTCTGAGTGGAGTTCAGTTGATAGTGATGTTTTTTCAACAATATATATATATGTCATTTTATAGTAAATAATTAAATAGGCTTTATATATTTTCTTTAATAATATTTGTTTAATGTTCCGATTTTCTCAATTTGTATCAATTATAACTGAAGAATCATTACCATTCCTTAACACGGAATTCAAAATTTTATCACGTTTAGAAAATGTAAATATCAGTTTTCTGACCAAATTTCAAGTTACTGCGAATATTTTTCATTGAATTACAACAACAACGAAAATACAAAATTTAAAATAATAAAATAATAATTTTCTTAAATTTTTTCGTTCTTTTTACGTTTATTTTTTTTTCAATTTTGTTCAATTATTAAAGAATCTAAAGGGAAAATCAAAAAACGTTTTCTTTTGGTTCATACATTTTTTAATAATTTACAAATTTGGGCATTGAATTTACAATTATTTACAATGGATTAGTCAAAGTGGAGGGGGGAAATTTACGTATGTGTTAGTAATGGCAGTTAACATGCATATGTTAAAAGTTAATTTGAAAATGTGTATTTACTTAAATTGAATTAAGGCAAGTTGATTCATTTTATTTTATGTAATAATATCGTTACTGTCATCGCGAAAATATACAGATTAAACTCAGCGTATGGTAAATTTAAAAAGACGACTGAACGCAAATGGAATTTGTGTTTTGAGGGGGCTGAAATCCTGAATACAGAAGGGAACTAAGGTTTTCACATAAGTATACACCCCTGAAAAATGTTTACTCGCAAGCTTGGTTTCGAATATTATACTTTCGCCTAATAATACAATATAAGTAAACAATAAATCTTACTTAAAATATAAATAAATGTACTATTTCAGCTATAAAATATATTGGTTGGGTGTTTTCAGAACTATATTATGCATATTATACACACATAAATACTTCGATTCATTCATTTTTATGCCGTTTTTGGAAAATATATTCAACGTAAGAAAAATAACAGAAAAAGTTTGGGAAGGACTAAGATATGCCTACAAAGCCCCCCTCCTCCTATTTACGATTACGATCAATGTCATAAACACAAGGCATTTATTCAGAGAATATCTAAATTATATATTTATTGCTTTAAACACAGAACTTAAAATAATGATTTCAAGTAAAGTTTTTCAGTTTTCAACTATTAATATTTTAACAATATTTCGTCTTTTATTACAATAGGCACCTGTGCAATATTAAAAATAAAATAATAACCATATTATGTATGTACATAGAAAAAAAAAATAAGTTCTGCATAGTATATTTTTTAAACGGGTTTGATTCAAATTGCTGCAGGATACAAATAAGTCGGTATTTTTGTTTACGAATAATATTCTAAAATATTCAATATTTTTTTCTTTGTGAATTTGTCATTCCTATAATTTAAATCTACACATATTTTTTTCCCCCGTTTTTATTTCTTTTTTTTTTTCATTCAAAACTTTTAACCTGGTTTTCAGTTTTCAGGTTATTTTTTTTTTGTATGCGGTAAACAATTTTTACTCATTATACTAACGAGGTTGGATTCACCATTAATTTATATATATATAGTTGCGCAAATCATAATATTTTTGCATAATGAACGAGACTATAAGTGTGTTCCTGAACTCTGCATAAAAACCAGATGCCACCCGCCTTATAAATGAAAAAAAAAAAAATTAGAAGAAAACCAACGTTAAATTTACAGTATAAAGTAACTATGAAAGCCATAGTAAGGTGTACCAGGAATAGGTATAGTGAAGTTATAATAGTGTAATGCATATTTCGAAAAGTAAAAATCGTTTGAAAGGTTAACCATTTATAATACTGTCCTCGTAGTGTAAACAAAATGTATGAAGCAGATACTGCAGTTGGTATACAGGTACCTGAATTTAATTACAATTTACTGGGCATGTATATGCAGTATAAATTTTGTTACTGGTGATAAACTTGATGAGTTTTAGCGGAGTTTTTGTTGGTTATTTATTCTAGTAACACAGAATGTTTAAAAAAAACACTAAAACAACGTGTGTATAGTTACGATAATGTCGATTTTTGAGATACCGAATGACGACTATATTGATTTTTGTTATATCTAGTAATAAAAGACACAGAATTTGCGAATTAACAATATTGCATTGCATTTTCGACAATTTAGTAAGAGCTATTGCTCTTGCCACTACGAATATGACCTGTGTCTTGCTGTAAGTACTTCCTCGAATACATTGATACGACTATAGGAAAAATATTGATACGAATTTCTATAATCTGCAGTATAGAGAATTAGAAATCCGTCGAATTTATTGCATTTTCTACAAAAGTAGAGACTATTGCACAGCATATGTTTTCCCAGCTTCTTTTGAACATTTCCAGCAGCTTCTTCAGAACCAAACGAGCTTAAACTCTAAAATTAAAGTTTTTATTGTTTATTTGTTTTATAGGCGGATCAAAATGATAAATATTGAGTAGAATTTCAATATGAATTTAACCACGGTGTTGCGGGTGCTGTGTGTTTTCATAAAGCTTTGAACACCTCTATACTGGCTGGGACGACTTTTAGTTTTCGCAGACTGTAGTTACCAAAACGTACACAACGTTAAAATAACGATAAAAATTGTAATTCAGTGCTTCCGAAAAGCGGTGCTCATCTTGAACTAAGGTTTTTTATAGGCACTCTCGTAACACTTATGTGTATATTTTTTTTGATGGGTACAAAAATCCATCGGGTTTAAAATATACGAGTAGGTAGATAGAGACGCCACAATAGTCAAACATCGATGACATTGTTATAATTTTGTTTAGGTTACTTCAGAAAAAAAGCTGTGCGATAATTTCGATATTACAATAACCATATACATATAATATAAAACTCGAGTACATTTTACACGACCTAGAAATATAACCCCGCTGCAAAGAGCTTTCGACACGATTATGACACAAAATATAATAACAACACTATGTAATATTGTGTTATCGTGAGCTTAAAAAAAAAAATTTAAAAACTATACAGATACGTGTACATGTTCGATATACGCTTTTGATTTTTACCTTTGTAGTAAACGGCGCAGCGTACGAAAATAAAATACCCAACTAATCAATAGAAAAATATTGTTTTTTACTACGAGTTCTGGGTGTTATTTCTCCTTAGTTTTATAGTTTAGATTTTGAGTGCAGCAAAGAATTTATGGGTTTTACAGTGATGAGAGCATTTTTTATTATTATTATTTTTTCGTCTATCTTTATGTACATTATACAATATATCTACCAGATATATTGATCAAATCAAAAAAACGACAGTTTCATTATTTTCGATTTTTATTTTTTGTTGTAATTTGGTTAAAAAATTATTGATTAGAGCCCTACGATTTTCATAGGATACTAATATTAAATTTTTTTCTAGACGTAGTTAAAAATGTTTAAGTATTTTAGACCTTATAGGCATTTCCGATTAACGCGACTTTTTAGTTTTTATTTAGATAAAATTGTTGCGCACAAATTTGACTCGAGGTTCACTATAAGTTGTACTTAATTTGGTAAACTATAGTTTGTTTTTTTTTTTATTGAGTATCAGCAACACAGACTATTATTATAGTTACATAATTATTTTACATACAAATACAAATACAGAATGAAGAAAAAAACAGTTATTTTTTTAAAATAATATTGTACAATTTTATTTGATTGAGAGAAATAATCATATCTAAGTTTTGTTCATGATTGAGTCGAAGTTGTGGAATATTTTGGGCTCAATCCGTTCTAGATTATACATTAAGCAGTCAGCGATTATGTGTTGATTGGATAACTCAAACATGTGGGGAAGGTCCTCTGGCCATTAGGAAACCATGGGTGCCCAATACGAAGTCTCTTAAGGACCATTTTTTCGTTGCAATCGATCTCTGTGTTTATCCATCGAATACTATCTCTTTTAATCTCGTTTAATTTGGAATTTTGTTTATTCCAAATGCTTAGCCATTTTTTTTTTCATGGTTTTATTCATATATCTTTTTGAGTCATCATAAGACATTGTTTTAATTCAAGGCTTTTCATTATTTTAATGGCAACTATAGTGCTTGTGCGTCGGCTATTTCATTACCTATTATTCCAGAATATCCAGGAATCCACATAATGGTTATCTATTTACTAAAAATGGTGACGTTGTTATGCATTTTTTTGCAATATCGACACGGTTGAATTGATTATGAAGGCTTTTTAAAGTGTTTAAGAAATCGCTAAGAACGATGTAGGTAGGTACTTAGAATGTTCTTCTTGGATTATAATCTCAATAGCCATTAAAATAACTATAATGCTTCAGCTTTGAATGAGAAACATTTAGTAGACAGTTTGTGTTATGTTATTTTACTAGGAAAAATTATAGAAAAGTTCTTTTTTACAATCATTTTAAGTTCAAATTTTGACGAAAATCGTAGAAATTACGGCATGCCGTGACATTATAAGATAATACGTAGGTTATAACCGAACAAAGTTGTATTTTGTTAGCAATAACTAGATCAGTAACAACCCTCATACATAATTTATGTTCAAATACTTAGCTAGAAAAAATATTGTGACTTCCAAAACTTTGAATAATTATCACTTATTTAAACAATTATTTTTGATTTCAAATCGTATAGTTTTTTAATAAAATATAATATACATAAGATAGGTAGTTTGTAAGAAAACTATTCAGATTTTAGATTGTCTCTCCTGAATAATTTTATTTCGTTACTTGGCCTTTCCTGCATTGTAAATAACGGTTTATCAGTGGAGTACATTGTACAACTACGTGACCTGCGGGGGAAGAAATTGAAAAAACCTTACACATTATGATGGATTATTATTATTTGTTCGTTCTTACTGACAGTTGATTTAGAATTTTTAGTGATTTAAAATTTAAATTGACGAACGGTTAGGTGTCATATAGAACCCTTTCCCCCTGCACAAAAAAAAAAAAACCATTTAAATCTCTTGAGGTTTTCCAAAACAGAGAATATCTGATTATAATACTTTGGTTGTTTTTTTTATGGTCATACGTGGGTTGTACATGATACAACTTCCGGATATTGAAAAAAAAAACTTCTCTATCATCGTGTGTTCGATTTTTTTTTCATACAAAACATATTCAAAACTAATCAAAAAAAATTTTAAACAAAAGGTTTAAACAAAAAAATGATTTATGTTATGTACCTAGTTTAAAACTTGATTTTACTTTTAAATCGTTTTTTATCGCACTGACAAATTCGTTTACCTGCAGTTTACTAGATAGGTATTCGCTCAATAAATATAATTTTCAAAAATAATAGATTTTAATTATCGTCACGTTTAGCTGGAACCTTATCAACATTTTCTAGATCACACAATTTTTTTTTTTTTAACGCGATATTATTTTTTAATTAATCCCTGATTTCTTTTTATGATGTTATTATTTTCATAAAATAATCTTTGGGATATAGAAAACAAAAAGTATACAGTGTACTTTACAATTAAACGGTAACATGAAATAATATTTTAATCAATTTTTTAGGAATATTGTGGACACTAAAATACTAATTTCGTGCCAATTTAACGATTAGAAAACAGTTTTACACAGTGGGGAAGGAGAATATTAGAGATTATCATTAAATTACAAATATAACCATAAGTATTAAATTTTTCGAATAATCTATATAGGCACACAGATTTTAAAACAAATTACATTGCTGTATCTCGGGCCATACTTACATTTTTAACCCGGTGGTGCTAGTGATTATTGAACCTCGGGATATTTGACCAGGGTGGGATCATAAATCACAAGTGTAATTTTACTCTCCAATCGAATTTTACTCGCGGATTTTTACTAAATGGGAGGGTGTAAATATTCTCTGCTTAAATTGTGTGTTCTGATATTGTTAACGAAAGGAATATAATTTCTCCAGTGACCCACTTAATATGATCAACTCCATGTTAAACAAACATTTAAATCATCTCGGTTTGTTCAAAATAATTGTTAATACATTTTTTATACAATAATTAATACAATTAATACAATAATTCATACTAAACCAAATAAACGTAAAAAGAAACCATTTTGAAAATTTGAACACGTCTAAAAAATTCTCTAATTAGTATTCAGTGAATATTTTAGGCCTCTGCGATTATTGTTAACCGAATTAGAATAATAAAACGAAATTTAAAATTTTGGGAAATTCAAAAATAACCTCCTTATTACGCCAATCAAATCAAAAATGCACAAAAAAAGTATTTTGCCGGTTTTCGTTTGGAACACGATATCTGGTGAAAAAATTGATCACCAACATACAAAACAAAATAAACACACATCGTGGCAAAACTAATAAATTTCTCACTACGTTCAGAATGTAAAAATATTAAATATATTGATATGCTGAACACACTGTGTAAGCAGTGTAAGATATATACACTGTAAGGTATCAACAGTAGGATAGGTAGACACTGTTATATACATAACTACATAATCGTGAAGATACCAATATCGAAAATTGTTTTTCTTACTATTATTATTATTTTTGTATTCAAATATTAATTTATTTTTCGATATTGTTATTATTATTATTATTATTTTTTTTTCAATTTGAGATTCGCATTTAAACAAACGTTCTACGGTATAACGTATGCCCTCTCTCGTTTTTCCTGCGCCAAGTATAATATGAGTGTTCTCGGTTCCACGGATGTTATTACAGTTCAGCAATTCGATTTCGTTTTATATTAAATCTCCGTGCGTTGTGATAATACGCGTATAAAATTGTATATTATTATTGTATCGTAATTTTTATCGATTTTTTTTTTTTTTTTTTGATTTTTTGCAAAAAAATCAATAAACTCTCCAGCGCACAATTATTCTTCACCCTCTCGTTCCCGTGAGGTTTAACAATTGTTAAAAATAAAAGGTTTAAAAATGATTCATTTCGATTTTAATGGGATGCCCGGTAGTATAATAATAATAACTTTGTGTTGCTTATGGTCAGTATACTGAATTTTGACGAAGTGTTCGGGAATAAATTGTAATTCGTCAACTAATGAAAAATTCTATCAAATTTATTCTCAGACGACAAAATATTTACAAAAGGTCCTGTGGAAATGTATTTTGTATTATTGTAATCGTACAGTTTTTTACAGAACTGAAATCAGTTCAATAACTTATCGATTCGATAACTCTGTGCCTGATATGTATTTATTATTTGTTTATTCATTTTACAGAACGGTTTTTTATTGTACACAACCATTAGTTTATTATTATCGATTCTGTACATTTTCCAGCAATCCAGCGTTAGTGTGCTGAAGAACAGTTAAATTTTACATAATAAGATATTGAATGACTTTCATAAACCGACAAAGGGTGAGATTTAAATTTATTTCGAAATTACGATCTATATATTATATACATAGCAGAATTCTTCTCCTTCGTCTTCATTCCAACTATTTGGGGTCGGTCACATACGTCCTAAACTTCCTCTTAATCCGATTCCTCACATCGTTCTCGTATACCTGTCATCCTCATATCATTTTAAATCGTATTCAACAATCTCTTTTTTGGTCTTCCTCTTCCCCTCTTTCCTTCTACGTATATTTTCGTTACAATTCTTACAGTTTCTGATTCGTCTCTCCTCATAACATGTCCAAACCACCTCGGTCTATTTTCTCTCATTTTGTCCACTATCTAAGCCACACCTAAGCTAACTTTTATGTACTTATTCCTTATTTTTACTTCCTTCGTCATTCCAAATATCCACTTAAGCATTCTCATCTCTGATACACTTATTTATATAAATAGAGAATAATTAAATATCGATATTTACCATTTATTTAATGGATTATAATAAAAGTACGGGTGCGCGAAAGCGATGCCCTTGCGAGTCACATTACTTTAGGGAACGCTACCGTCAAAAAAACACAACCGATATTCCGCTTACGGAATAAAATATCATCTTGTCGCGAATCCATTTACAAGGTGACATATTCGTGACCGTGCCTAGTCGGAATGTGAATGTGCATTTGTATTTGTATTTATCATCCGCAACGTGTTGGACACAAATTTGATCGGCTGTAAATTTGGACTATCCGTGTATATCGGTTTATCGGCATCGCTGACAATAATAATATTTATCGTATACACGTTTGAATCGGAAGAACCATGTGAAATCTCGTTAAACGTCACTTTTAGTCAGCGTTGCATTCAAGTCGGCGGCGGCGGCGGTGGCGAGATAAGTGTGTTTTATGGTCGATATACATATAACACACGCACACGCCAGAAACCAGAAACCGCGGGAACTGTTGAACCTCTTACCACTCTCCCCCGCCCTTTTCCAACCCTCCCACAAAGCGTATATTATATTATGTACTTATACATAAACTCTAGCCGTAATTTCTACGACTCCTTGGTGTGTGGTATATGTATTGCATTGCAACCCAACAATCGGCTTTAAATCAAAGTGCCCAGCCGTATATCTAAAACGTTAACTTTATGTGTGTATATGTGTATAATATATAGAAAGGCTTGTACAGTTGTATACATTTAACTTCGGTCCGAAGTGATTAATCGGTATCTATAATACCTATATAGGTAACTTATAATCCGGCGATGATAATTGATTGTTAAACAATCGAGTGCACTAAACGTAATTGTGTTCCGAAAAGCGGTATGAGCACAAAACGAACTTTGCTTCGAATCGTTTTTCGTTGCACACAGATGCAAACAAATTAACTTTTTATGTATCCTACCTTCTTAGCTTCTTATCTACAACCTCAGATCTTCTTTTTTATTTTGTTTTATATTATGGACGTTTTTAGGTTTTTATCCCTATTTTTATTTTGTAACAAGGAATTAAGTTTAAGTCCCGTTAAGTAGCGTAAATACTCGAGGTGAGTGATTTAGATGAACTTGATACGTACGAGTACAATAGAAAATAATATCAAGTGTGACACAAATCACCTTATGACTTTTGTTCATTCATTATTATTCATGTTAAAAAATATTAAAAGCGATTTTTTCTCGATGTTTTCAACGAATATTTATTCTCCCTATTTCTTTCCCCCGAAAAAAGATTTAAGTTACGCCACCGATCTGATTCGAAGTGCTTGGAACCAGAATCATTTCCCTGCGGTATAATAATATTTTTTATTTACTATTTATTAAATCTATAAAAACAACAACAAAAAAAAAGAACAAATATAATACACACGTCACCAGTACAAATAAATCATGTACGTTGTATTGACAAAAAAAGAAAGAGAGAAAAAAACTCTCTCTGAAATTTATTTTAGCAAAATCGGTTTTGTATTTTGTTTATTTTTACGACGAAACAATATGTAGGCACGTTTACCAAAACTAAATCGTAAAGAATTTTCCAGAACATTGCACTCCCTATACACCATAGATGACCCCTTCGACCCCCGCTATATTTTATAGGTGCAGGAAACAGGTGTTCGATTCGTCAAATAGCGAACTTAAATATTTAGGTTTGTTTGACTTTTTAAATGCGTTTATGTAAAACGACGTAATTTGATATTAAGTGTTTTAAACGTATGTTTTCGCGCACTCGTACTGAAAATATTACTGATGTATAATGTTCACAATCGGTTTGAAAAATTCTGAAATTATCCAGGTGGTTAATAAATATAAGCGAAAGCTTTGGTTTATTCGGTTTCCGTGAAAATTCAACAAGTGTATTATGATCACAGAATAATAATAATAATAATGATAAAAAAGTTCGAAAATATGTTTTCTGAATTTGAATCGTGCGTTAAAGAAAGCAATTTATTGTGTTTACTAAGTTTGTTTTTCGAAAACGATTTTTTGAAAAGTAAACATGTATTCGTATCATAAGTATATGACGCTTTTTTCAGCGTTTTCATTTTCCAAAGACATAATATTTTGATATTTTCTCTTGAAATAATACAAGTTTGTGTATTTTTTTAAAAAAAAAATAATGATACTGCACATGGTAAACCACCGTCGTAGGTAGAAAATTAGAAATGTAAAACATATAGAGTTCTTTAATTTCAATCTATACGTAACGATAAATCATCGTTAACAAAACACCATTCTGAGCGAAAGTCCGTTAAACAATGGTTTGAAATACCGTGAGTTTTGCACATTTGTTATAATTTTAACTTAAAATTGATATAAGAAAACTAGTTATACGAGTTATGATGAACTCCGTGTTAAATATCTGAGTATTTATAGCTAGATCTAACGAAATAATAATCACTTAAATTGAAAATTAAAATTTGAACATTAATATTGAAAGATACTTAGTATAGATAAAAAAAAAAAAAAACCTAATCAAATGAACATTATTGTAAAACCAATATATATTCGCTTCGTTCAGAATCTAAAATCATTTTAAACAACTGAGCCACCCCAATCAAAATTACCGCCCTAATAGTTAATAAGCACGACCACACTGTGCATAACCCGGCAGTCGCTTTGAAATTTAGTTATTATTTCACGGCTTTAAAAAAAAAAAACAAAAACAAAAAACATCGTAACGTACGACGAACGTTCACTTTATTTTTTTGAATTGGATATTACGAGCGCGTTATTCATAAAATAAATTACAGATATAATCTGTGTCCATATATTATATCCGCCGAGTTTTCTTTTAATCCATTTTTTTTTTTTTGTGTTTTTTTGCGGAGGTAATGGACACAAATATATTGCATTTCCACTACAAAAATCCGCGTGACTCGCGAAAATAATGAATGCATTAAACATTTCTAGACATTATAATATTATAGTGCGTATATTATTATTATTATTATGTAGTGCGAATAATATTTCATATTTATTTATGTCGTTAGACGGGGGCGAAAAAAAAAATCAAATATACGTCAACTGTATTCTGTTGCAGTACACGTTTTGGTTTTTAAAATATATTATTGTGACAATTATGCAGATGAATAGCATACATATTTTTAAAAATATTTATAGTCATAGATTAAACGACGTCCTAGGATAATGCAGACGGGTGTAGCCACTATTATTGATAATTTAATGCATACCTGTAAGCAACGATGGAACATTGCTAACGAAAAAACGATTCTGAGCACAGTTCAGTTGATAGTGATATTTTGTCAACAATATATATGTCATATAATGGTCAAATAATTAAATAGGCATTATATATTTCCTTAAATAATATTTGTATAAAGTTGTACCGATTTTATCAAGTTTTTTCTCATTTATTAGAAAAACTCCTGAGAAAATCGAAAAATTATCTTCATAGAGTACCTTCCCAGTCAGATTTCCTTTAAAAAAAACGCTATCATTTTAAATCGGAGCGAAATTGTTGATAGAAAAGTTGTACACAGAAAAAAAAGGCCATAATGTTTTTTTACATTTTATCCCGGTTTTTCACAAATAATTTGAAAACCGCTCAAAAAATGACATTTCTAAATTACCATGGAGATAAAATTTTCTCTCAGAAAATAAGCTACACTTGATACATTGGAACAAGATTTCTAATAGTTAAGTTTTCACAGTCCAAGAGAGCGATGACTTGGGTCTTTAGGGACATTTAAAATGCATTTGTTTTTCCTTGTTTAGGTAAAACGGAAAAATGTAAACAATATTTTTTCAACACACTGGTTTGAAATCGAAACCCCCCTAGGATGATAATATCATAAATAAATATTCACGACAAATATGCTTCAAGAAGGATAATATAAAGTTATTTAACATAACATATAATATCCGCATAGTACCAGAACTTCAGAAAGCTATAATTTAGAAACTCAGTCAGTCCGCTTAGGTCTGACTTCACCGTCGTTCCTTAATCGACAATATACATATATTAAAAAAAAAAAAATTGAAAAATTATATTTGTTCCACATAATATTTTCGTTTAAATTTGATGATAAAATTCCATTATTAAAAAAATACTAGATTAAACTCAATTTTTTTTTTACCACAAAGTAAGACACTTAATCCATCTTAAACCATCTGTTAAATTTTGAAATATTTCTGTTAAAAACTAACAATTTTACCACAGAGTACCTACCGAATACAAATTATGTACAGAACTCGCAAATTTTAAATATTTATAAATGGCTCAAATGTTTTAAAAATTTGTCCACGTCTACAAAAGGCAAATGTAAGTTTCCTGTCGAAATTTCAAGCCTGTACACATATTTTTAACTGAATTGCAACAAATAACAAAATTGTAAAAAAAACATTATTTTCATAAATTTCTTGTTTTTCCTACGTTTTATCTTGGTTTTCCCCAGATATTATAAAAACCGCTTGAAAAATCAAAAAAATGACCTCGTAAAAGTACCATTTGGACATCATTGCCTTTCAGATATGGTTCCGCTCATATATATCTGAGCAAGATTTCTGGTAGAATTTTTGTACACAGTATAGAAATAAAAATAAAAAAATTAATATCTTAGTAAAACCAATACATTGTTCGCAACATTCAGAATCTAAAATCTATGAGAATCTATATGTACCGTGTTTCCTAGTTTATTCGTTATTATTAATATTTTTTTTTTTTTTTATCAATTTCACAAAGAAATAACAATACGAGTGCAATATATTTACGAAAACAAAGGAGACGAGAAAAAAAACAGTTTTTAGAACACTGTAAAAATAATATTTATAATTTCAAAGCGAGAGTGGAAAAACAATTTGTTGGTTTATACCGTAGTATTTTTTTTTTTTTTGTGATAACGTTTTTCGGTAATGTAAATCGTTCAAAAACGTTAAGTTATTGTTTATGACGCGATCGATTTTCTCTTAAAATGCTTACAAAATAATTACGTGTTAATCGAAGATTTTAAAATAAAACAATCACTACTACATTAATTTCAATTTTTTTTTTTGACCACTGAGTACAACTTATAATAAACCTTCAATCAAATTTTTAAGCATTTCGTAAGGCTTAATATTTTCCTACAGAGGACCCACCAAATAAAAATTACGTAAAAATTTCGCAAAATGAAATTTCAATAAATAGCTCAAAAATTGTTGCTCAAATGTTCTGAAAGTTTTACCACGTCTAAAAAAATTAAGTTAAAATTGGTCCATAAATATTTTAACTAGAACTGCAATGTAAAAATTAAAATTAAAAATTATAAAATCATAATTCATCGTTTTTTTTTCTGGTTATGTTCAATTTTTAATAAAACCACAGATAAAAACAAAAAAACGAGTAACTTACTCCTAAGCTAGATTCAAAATGTAACAAAAAACGTATTTTGTTGTTTATCTATTGGAGTAATATTTATGATAGAAAACATAAGCCATAAACATTTAAAATAATGAAATCTTTATGTCATAATTTGAAAAAAATCATATAAATCGTTTTTTTTTTGGTTTTCCTCGATTATTATGAAAATTACTTTAGATATCAAAAAACGACTTTCTTTGTCTACAGTGGCTATGTGTTAAAAATTATAAAATCGATTACTTATGTTTTTTTTTGATTAGAGTAATATTTCTGTTAAAAAACATAAGTTGAGCCTATTAAAATAATAAAACTGGGACGATGCTTAGCCGTAAATATTAATCAATTTAAATTTTTTCGATGTTTCCAATTATTCGGAAACCTACTTTGGATATTAAAAAACGACTTTCTTCGTTAGTGGAAATATAATACAAAGTACAATATATTTTTATTTTTTGATTGGTGTAATATTTCTGGTAGAAAACATCAGTATAACACAATGAAAACAATGAAAACGGCAATGCCGTGGCGCGTCGTAAATATTTATAATTTTCTTCCAGTTTTTCCCAATTATTTCGAAAACTAGGTTTCTTTTGCTAATCGCTTACAAATATTTATTTACAGATTTTTGTACTATTGCGACTGATGTACAATGTTTTTATACTTGTATGCATTAAATACCTACTAGCACGGCTATTGAGAGTATAGTGTAAATACTGGTAATGTTTTGATCACGAAAAAATAAGAAAAGCTAACAAAATAAAGATTATATTTAAAAATCAGTAAAATACAATTTAAGATTTGTGTAGCGAATTTTATAGACCATTAAAATTATTTTTAAATGTTCTTAATATTTCGGAGCGGGCTGCAGGACCTTCAGCCTCCTCCCATCTGGCTACGCCACTGTCTAAGTTATTCGAGTAAATTTTACATCGACTCGCTGCAGTAACAATAAGTAATCCGTCATGTATTTCAGTCACTTATACGGTCCGTTAGAATAGTATACACTATTGGATACCTGCAGCAGCTGTGATTGTCGTCAATCGTCATAATGCGCAAAACAACGACATAAGTTCTATGCCCTCGTGCAGAAACCTTGTTTCGTTTTACTTCGCCTAAATTTACTAAAATCTTCAAATGAAAAACGAATGAAAACCGCGAAAAGTGATAAAAAAAAAAAAATAAAATTGATAATAATTCACACGTTCCGTCGAAACAGCGATTTCAAGACGTCTTTCAACTTTTCTTCGCGACGGATATTTTTCATAATATTTACGCCGGTGAAATATTCGTTAGTAGGTTCTCGAGTACTTACACAGCCGGTGATAAATCTCGTGTTTGTTTCGTTTACAGACGACGTAAACAATAATGATATTACAATTTTTCTCCACGATTTCACGTGTACGTTACAAAATTATTCTGTACGCATATCAATTTGACGTTTCGAATATGTAAAGGAAAAACAAAAAGTTTGAAATCTTAGAAATGTGTAGTTCTATGACAGTACTTATGTACCCATTATACTTATAACAGTGAGAGTACAAATACCAGGTATAGTATAGAAGAGAACTGACTTCAAAGACAGCACCGTCATAGTAGACCGAACCGGAAATTATTTCTTCTGGTTCGATAAACCGAAAATTTAAAATAGCTACCTGCGTGTTTTGTACGTTTCAATAGAAAATACGAGTAAATTATATTATACCATATTATTACACTAGCCATATAATATAATATTATGTTGTTTTATTTTTGAAAATAGTGTTTTCCGAACATTGGAAGTGTTCCAAATTGTAAAATCCACAACAATAAAACGTCTATATAATATTATTATTATATTATGTTGGTGTATAAAATGGCACTTTTTTTTTTTAGCGAAATTTTATAGAGAAAGATGTACATACGATTCACGATACTGAAATATTTTTTAATTTTTTTCGAAATATCTTCGAAAAATAAAATGTATTGTTATTTGTATATTATATAATATATATATATAAATATCTGTTATATTATTTTGTGATCTTTTTTTCGCTACTTTTGAACATTTTATAGTGGTGACAAAATGAACTCAAACTCGTAATTCAGTGCGATGGTTTTGTAGGCGGGTTCACTAAAAAAATGAACACAATGAGTTTCATGTTCATTACTAATAAAACGAACACGTTTGTTGAAATAATGAACTCGTTCAATTCAGAGGTTTTTATCCAGGGTAGGTAAAAATTAATAGATTACAATCCCATGAAACAAAACAAGATAAAACAAAATGTTTGCAGCCACTGTTTAGATAATAAAATGCATACCTAACAAAAAACCATTGCTTACGAAAAAACGATTCTGAGCGGAGTTCAGTTAATAGTGATGCTTTGTCAATAATATGCATGTCATTTTATAGTAAAATAATTAAATAAGTTCTATATATTTTCTTTAATAATATTTGTTTAATTTTGTACCGATTTGTCTAGTTTTCCATCGTTTTTCCCGGTTTTCCCATGTTTTATCCCGGTTTTTAAAATTTGATGAGAACACTCCTGAGAAAATCGAAAAATGACCTCTCTAAAGTACCTTTTTAATGAAATTTCCTTTTAGAAACATTGCTATTATTAAAAGTTGAAGCAAAATTGCTTGTAGAAAAGTTATGCACAGGAAAAAAAATTAAAAATAAACATCTTTGTAAAACTATAAGCTTCTTCGCTCTACTCAGAATATAAGAATCGAAAAGACAATTATAAAACAGCAAGACGTACAAAAAAATACTGATACGCAGAATAATGGTTTAGTAATTTATACATATAAAGTTATTTTATTCTATGATTACATCACCGAAATAGATAACCAATATTATCTATCTTGTTAAATAAGATTTTTTTTTTATAAATTACAAGCGATGCCGTGGTATCACTAAATTGTGAATTTTATTGCAATACATTGTTTATTATTTTCAGAAGTTATAAATAACTGATAATATCATTATCATTTTTTTATTATTTTTTTTTTCAAATTAACGGAACAATGTAGTTCACGGTCGTTTAAATAATTGAACGCCTTTAAATGCCCTTCAATTTAACACCGCTGATTGAAGTAATAAAAGAAATAAAAGTTTAATATGAGTTAACCATTTTTTTCGTGCGTGAAGGATGGTTTTTACCTTTGTATACACATTTACAGATCTCCAAAATGAAACCAGAAGAATGAATTTTGGCTTACGAATGATGTAAGTGTAAAGAATTTGCTTTTTGGGGATTTCAACTTTTGGTCTCCTCTCCATAGTAATTTGTATTCTCAAATATTATGATTTGACAAGAAATTCTGGGTTTTATATATCCCTATAAACTTGAATGTATTAAAACTCTGGCAACCACAACTATTTTAGATCAATACAAAACTGTAACGGTGAAAATCCAGCTCGGGGAAAATTCGACTCCGGTGACTGAGCTCTGCTGCTCACGGGTGCTTACGTTGGCACTGCTAATTGAAATTATTATCTTTTAATACGTGCGTTGAATATGTACAATTATATGGCTATTTATTACAATGGATATCTACATAAAATAACTACGGATGTCTACGAATATACGATAATAAGAGGTATGAAATCAACAGTCATACATACATAGTAGCGAAAATTGGGCGCATTGTATTGAATAGTCCGCGAAACATTTGTTTACGCCATGAATTATATTGTGACGGTATGTTATATAGAAACGATTTGTGATTAATTTCAACAATATGTATTGTACATTGATACATCGTACTCAATTTTTCATTTGTTCACTTATATTATTATCACATTGAACGGCGTAAACAAATGTTAATCAATCAGCTTTGTCCTCTTAGTATCGGTGCAAATAGGAGGCACGGGGAAAGAGGTTGGTTCCCCAATCCAGCTCTTATCAATTGAATATTAAGTATCTAGTAGAGAAGCTATAGTTTTTACGATACATACAATTAATTTCATTTCCATCAGTACGATAGTACGCGATATATACGTTATGCACGATGTATACGTTGGTATTATAATATATTATGATATCCGTGGAAAATGTTTTGCCAAAATTGAAAACTGATAGTAATACTTCGAATTAATAACATATTATATTGACGAAATTATTATTGAGCGTGATATAATATAAACGATTTTAAAATGACCTGTTAACTCCGAAAAGGTTCTGACCCGACGTTTTGAAAAGATTACCTGACTAATATATTTTGTACGGTTACTGTACTATATCATACGCCTTTTCAAAACGAATGTTATATTTTTCCGACGTGCGAATTTCACCCCGTCGATCCCTAAATTAATTATACAATAACCGTCCGATACAAGTACGTCTCAACTCATGTACGTAATTGAAATGTACACTTCCCTAATCGTATTTCATCCGTCTAATAGTATACTGCCCTAACTGAATAAACCGTTAGAAATACATTTTTGATAAATCTACATAGAATTAGCGCAGATGACTACTAAAATGACTTATATTTAACTTTTCTAGACATGGCTAAATTTTCAAAACACTTTAGCTATTTCTAAACTTTTTTCTAGAAATTTAAATTTTGCGAGTTTTGTAGGTAATTTTTATTCGATAGGTACACTGTGGATATAGTTGTTAGACCAAACAGAAAAGCTTAACAATTTAACAGGAGGTTTATTGTCAGTTATATTTAGTAGTCAACAAAAAAAAGTTGAGTTTAATATTAGTATTTTTTTTTTTTTTGTAAGAATTTTAATATCAATTTTCTACGAAAATCGTAAATATTTTTACCTTTTAATATATGTATAATCGAAATCCTCTCAGAATCGTTTTTCGCTAGCAATAATTAATTAATGCATACAGATACATATTAAATTCCCGTCTATATACTACTTTCTAGCTTTTCACCTACAGTAGTGGTCGGTCCATCGTTCAAAGTATGTTTGTCTTTTTTTTTTTGATTTCCTAAACACGTAGTTAACCGATTATTTTCTATGATTATTTATATAAGTTTATTTTCTGAACGCGTTAAACTAATAGGTTCGGTTATAATATTCACATCATCATATTATCGGACTTTGGTGCCAGCAATACAAGTTTTGTGAGACCCCGCAGGGGACAATGTGAAAATTATATAAATATACCTATATGATTATGATAATAGTTTTAATCGTACACCGGGGAGTGCAAACAAAATATATACTCAGTGCAATCGTTATGCCCGCAGGGTACCCAGAGGTAGTACGGTCTCAAAATATTATGTTTTATCCTAATGCGCATTACCACCGTTTAGATTGTTATCTGCGATTAATCGACCGAAAATTTCGCAAATATGAGACGAACTATTACTATTACGAGTATTACTAGTAATACTACCCGAAAATGATGTTCTGTTGGCAACTCGATAAAAATTATCAATTAATTTTAATGATGAAAGTACGTTGAACGCACGCGACATCGTTTTACAAAATAATTAAACTGTTACAAATTGAATACATGTTAGCAGAACTATAAGTAATTTAAAGAACCAGAAAAAATATGTTGTAAAAAATAAATCACAGACTGTTAAATCGACGGTCCCCATAAAAGACTGTTGTCCGTAGTATTTAAAGCGGGATAATTCTGAAATCATGCGTTTAAATTTCGATTACAATACGTTAACATTTTCAGAAAAATCATCTGATTGACAATTTGCATTAAAATATGTAGGTTCTTATTTGAAAAACTAAAGTAGGTATCGCCACTAAACACACTCCTTAAATATTGTGAAAAATCTCAGTACTCGAAACTATCGTCTTTCACTACATTTTAAAATGTCAAAGATCGTCAATTAAACCACAAATTTCGGGGTTTCTAAAATTATGAATTCATTATAAACCCACGGAGGCTATGCTTCCACAATCCCTTTTACACGACTCTTACAATTAGCAACTACACATTTTATTTACAATTTTGTATGTACAAATTTATAAATTTATTTATAAATTTTTCATACGAACATGTCTGTAGATATTAGATATATTAGATATTAGTTATAAAACACATGGATAAAATACTTATAAACTTGGGTGTACTAAAGACCCCCTAGCAACCCCTCTCCCTTAGTTGTGCCTATGCGAAGATCAATGTTATGCATAATTTATCCATAAAATGGCGTGAGCATGCTTAAAAAAATCACTCTGTATTTTGTATATACCTTCTATATTAAAAAGATACAACACATCTGAACCATAAACAAAAATAACAGTGAGCTATTGCAGGAAATCGATATGACAAAACGTTAAGAATATAAAAATAAAACGACCTATAGTGGGCGAGGAACAATAATTTGTTTATAAATAGTATATAATATTATATTATTAATATAATAGTCTTTTGTTCGAAATTTTGATTAGATACGGATTGACAAAAAAAGTCACATTTTATAGTAAAACAAAAAAGGCTTAATATGTTTGGGAAGTATAGTTGAATTCGTTTTAATAGATTCACTTGTATGGTCCAAAAAACGATAAATCTTATTATTTTGTTCTTGTTAAATTTTCTCTGTAGCTCATCTATCACACTTACGGGTTACTTACCCGTTACTTACACGCGAATAATAGACCGTACAAATGACCAGTCAGATACTCAGATAGTATAATGGATTTTTAAAACCGCTATTACGACGAAAAAGAAAAAAATCAATTGACCATAGAAGAAATGGTGTAACAAAAAAAATGAACTTATAAGGCGAGATTGGCACGCGAATCTGTATTATGGTTATTATTTTTACATAAGCATAGAATACAAAAGATTCAATTTTTTGATTATTGTCCATCCGTTATGTCCTTAACATACACGTGTGTAGATTTTTCGTTGATTTTATTACACCTTAAAATTCATTTTTAAGGCTGTACTATAATGTATAGCCTTCAATCATTAAGGCTAATACTATGATGTATATTTTTTGTTCTTATCTGTGAACAACTTTTCTACCAGAAATGTTAACATAATATATGAATACAGATTAAAACAGTAATTTATTTTATTTTAATTTAAAAAAAAATGACGTTCATCATGCGTTACGATACGTTTTTTTTGTTTTTTTTTTCGAGCCGTGATATACAAACCGAATTTTATAGCGATTGTCGTAAAAATTCCGACGAATTTTTCGCCCCGTTATATTTCCCGGGTTTAGGCACAGTACAGAATTTAGTTACTATCCCTATCTTTTACTTGTATTCTCTCAGTCATCCAATTTATTTATTATAGAATATTTGTATAGATTGAAGATTTTAATTAAATAAAAAAAATATATATTAGATATTTAAAAAAAAAAACCCATAGTATATATTTGCTGTTCACTTTGAAATATTCTTGTATTTCATATTTTTTTATAATTATATTATTAATTAATGTATTGTTTTATATTTAAAATTATTTTAAAAAGGGTATTTTTTTTGATGTTCGTTAACGCGCGATGTTTTTATTGATTGAATACCACCGACGAGACGCCGCCTATTAAAGTCTAACTTTCAAATAAAAAAAAATTTAATAAATATAAAAAACAAAAACAAATAATATAATTTGATACCGCCGTTACATACCCATTGCAAAAAAAAATATAACGTCGGTCGTCACAATAATATATTGACATTAGGAAATTTGTTTTTTTTTTGTTGTTGTTGTTGTTCAGTTTGACGGTCACCATAAACCCATAGGAACGTCGTGTCAACCCAACGACGACGACGGGATAAAAAAATAATACGTCGAAAGTTCAATGCGTACAAATGAAACATTCCGCTAACAATAGAGTCGAGTTCGGATACACAGTAGCATTTTGTTATATTATTTTTCCTTATATTTGATCATGACAAAGAACTTTATTAGGTAACTACTATAATTCGATTCACATTATAACAATGTATCCTTATGATTATTATTATTTTTTTAAATAACTGTAACTGAGTCAATAATATTAATATTTAAAAAAAAAAATCGACGAGACTTTACCACTTGACTCCAAGTTCTCATAAACTCTTTATAAAAAATACGGCTAATATGCCAATAAATCGTCGTTATTGAAAAACGTTTTTGAGTAAACTTCAGTTAATAATACTTTGAAAAAATTGAACTAAAAGTTTTGAAAACAATATTAATAGTTTACTTAATGTTTAAAATTCAATCATTTATTAAGCAAATTGTCCACAGCACAGTGAGATTAATAGCTTCCGCCTTACGCGCAGAATTAAAAAAGGTAAGATAATGGGGACGTGTGCAGCCACTAGTGTAGGCAGTTGAGAAGGTAGGATACAGACAACAATTTAATGGATATCTGCAAGCAATGATATTCCATTGCTTACGAAAAACCGATTCTGAGCGGAATTCAGTTGATAGGGATACTTTGTCAACAATATATATTGCCATATTATAGTAAAATAATTAAATTGGCTCTGTATATTTTCTTTAATATTATTTGTTTAATGTTGTATCGATTTGCCCAATTTTCTTAGGTTTTTCCGGTTTTCCCATGTTTTATTCTGGTTTTTCATATTTGTTAGGAAAACTCATGAGAAATTCGAAAATTAACCTTTCTAAAGTGCACAAAAAAATAGAAGGCCGTAATATATTTAAACTTATACCTACATTTCTCATTTTATCCTGTTTTTTTTTTTCGGTTTTTACAAAATTCGATTAGAAAATTCTTGAAAAAATCTAAAAATTTCCTTAAAGTATCCTTCCCTACACCGATTTTCTTTCAGAAAAGGTGCTACATTTAGAAATCTGAGCAAGTCTTCTGATATAAAAGTTGTTTACAGGTATAAAAGAAAAAAATAAACATCTATGTAAAGCCATAAGCTTCTTCGCTCCACTCAGAATCTAAAGTAGGAAATAAAAACCAACGAACAAAACCTAATGACCAACTTATTGTAAAATTCACTAAAAAAAGAGCTCCTTTGACATTTTTAATCGGAGAAAGAGTCTCGCATAATAATTATCATTATAGTAAAACCGAAACCTACCGCCATCGTTTAATAAGTTATTTAAGTTTTTTTTTTTTTTTTAATAACCAACTTTATCAAATATTAATTATTCAGAAAATTGAAAAATGTCAAGAAATTATATGCTCGTTAGAAAAATACTAATACGATAGCCACATAAATATACAAGTAAAAGTGTTTTTGTGCCTTATTTTATACGTCATTATTGTATCATAACTAGGTTTTTTAAAAAGCGCGTAAATCAAATTGAAAACGATCACCTATAAGTTGATAAAATTCTATTTTTGTGGAATCGTCACGTTATTCAAGACGTATTGCAATAATGTATAAGTATGGGAAACCTTAAAATATGATTTTCATTTCTATTAGAATACAATAATAATATAATTCGGTTCAGGAATCTAATCAATCACTATTATATAAATATGTAGGTATTGGTTACCGATTTGTATCTGTTACTTGAAACGAAACTGCGTCGTAAAGAATATTACGGTAAAAATCGAAATATTGTCGAAAATTATCTTCGAATATTTCATAATATGTTTCTGCGTGATGTTCTATAATATTTTTCCCCGAATATGAAATCGTTACTTTTGAGATTTGATTTTATTCTGGTCATGCCGAACAATCCGAAAACAATTTATATTTTCATTAGTATCGTAACGAAACGGATTTATATTTCATTGAACATGTTTTCCTACGTAGCAAAATAACAAAACAAACACGCAAATCCATGAACTTACGAGCCCTGCGCGCTTGGTGGGGCTATCTCGTATACTTTTTACACGCATTTAGAGAGTACCAACTATTACACTTATAATATTTTTTAATAAAAAATAAATAAATTAGCTTACCAATTCAAAAGGAATTCTTTTTTTTTTGTGTATTTTACCAATTTAATGTTTCGTTTTGTGATAAATAAAAATACGAACAAGGTTTATTTATAAAATATTTCGAAGTATCGCGTGATTGAATTTGAATCTCGTTTTTCGGTTGGAATTAATTTTGACCAATATTTTTTTTTTGTTTCTGTGAATTCATCCCTTATGGGTATGTACTTAAATTAGTATAATACGTACTAACAAAAACTGAGTTCTAACATGAACACCTTGCGTGTTTCTACGGCGGTAGGTATTATGTTTTTTTTTTATATATCAAATTGAAATCTTTACAAAATCATTAAAAAAAAATAATCGTTTTCCGCAACTTTTTTGTTTTCTGTACCTATGTGTATTCCATTAGTTCAAAAGTTTTAATAAAATAAAATAATTGCACTCGTAAATAATTATAATAATAATAAATTAAACTTTTTTCTCAACTCTTCGTGATTACAAATTGTTCTATGTTTTAACTACCCAACTACTACCTACGCCGGCACCTATACTACCCTAACCTATATTTATGTAAATTATATTTTCAGAAAGAAAACTTCGGTAGGTAGGTAGGTAGGTATAGTCTTTATAACCGTAATACTATTTTGTTCGAATTCGTCGAACACATTCGTGCGAGTTTATATAAAAGTGTCCAAGTGTATTTAATATAGTAACAGTAAATAGAAGCAATAAAGTTTATTATGGAACTCCGACACGGTTTAAATTAAACTCGAAAACGTTCGTGTTAATTATACTCTAATTCGTTAAAATATTTCCGTTTTAAAGTCTTACCGAAACACACAATATTCTATTATTAGCGTATATTGAACATACGTAGGTACACATCTACGAAACCTACACAGCCCAACAGACCCTTTTTGAGGGCATGCGCCTAATTTGTTCATTTTAATGGAATAATCACTAACGAACGTAATTACTAAACTTTTTTTTTTTCACTTTAGACGATTTTGTCTATTAACTACCGAAAAAGTTTTATCGAATTCCAAAAGAAAACGCACGGGAAAGAAAATTAAAACGCACAGTCAACGAATTTAGCGTCCAGCGGCGTGTAAATCCTCTCCAATACGACGCTTAAAATATATTTAGTATTCGAATTGGGGACAGCGGCGTGTCCGGGATTTTTCGACGAGAGGGCTAAACATAATAAATAATATAAATAAATAAATGCAAATTTGCCTAATGCGCTGCAGGTACTAACGCAAGCAAAGTGTATCTACATTCATTAGGTACCTACAAAACCTTTAATCGACGTTATTTCATAATATTTATAATCGCGTTGTACGTATTTATACACTTAGTAAGTAATAATATAGCGGAAACGTGCGACGAATATTATTTAATTAGTAATACACGGTTAATAGCCGAACGAAATAAAATGTTGAGCCACCATAGACCATAGACCATGGGTATTTTCGATATCGACGATTTTATAAAGAATAAAAAAGAGACGGACATACTTCACACGTGGGTGGGTCACTGTTCTAGGTGAGAAGTTGGAAATAAGGTAGTAAAGGGGAAATTTATGTATATCTATAAGCAACGATAAACCATCGGTAACGAAAAAACGATTCTGAGCGGAATTTAGTTGATAGTGTTTAATAATATTTGATTAATACTATACCTGTTTTCCTGGTTTTCCTATGTTTTCCCATTTATTCGGAAAACTCATGAAAAAATAAAAAAAACTTCCCTATTCTATCACCACAGTCAGATTTTCTTTCAGAAAAAGTGCAATCGATGTGAATCGGAGAAAAATTACTGGTAGAAAAGTTGTTCACAGAAAAAAAAAAATAAACATCATTGTAAATTGTAATTGACATCACAAAAGTATCTGTTGTTATTTTTTAACATACAAAAAAAAAAAAAAACATAAAACCAATACATTCGTTGCTGCGTTCAGAATCTAAAACACGTTAGTAGTTTAGTACAAGGTGTACCTATCTAATTTTTGCATGCGGAAAACATTAAAGTCCATCAAGTAATTTAACAATCGACAAAAAAAAGGCCGAGATTTTACTCTTTTCTCGAAACGAGTAAAATTAATTGATTTTTCAAAAACGGTCTGTAATTACGCCCAGCTATAGGTAATCATCGTTACCGTGGTATAATTAAGAAATATATACTATAAACGGTGGTTGATGTAATAAACGATTATTTTACAGCGATACTCAATATTTCGAGGAGTATTAACTTTTTTTCGGATATTTTTTTTTTGGAAAATCTACGAAACAAGTAGCTCTGTGTATTATGTAACATTATTTTTTGATTTCTTTGCATTGAGGTAAAATTACTACACACTTTTGATTTTCAAATAACGACCTAAATTAAATATTCCATTAATAGATGAAGTTCTACTTTAAATACATTTCCTTGAACTCTAGTTTTAAGTGTGTGTAGAGGGACGCTATTTTTGGAGCGTCATTTTTGTGGCGGTGTGGGACACAGCGTTTGAATAGTACCTACTCCACTACTCTCGTCACTACCAAAAATGAAAGTGGAATATCCCATCAACCCGTTTATGGAAATTAAAAATTTAACACCGAAATGTATTTAAAACTAAAGCATCGTCTATTTATGGAATTTTTAATATAGGTTGTTATTTAGAAATCAAAAAGTGTATCTCATTTCAAAAAGTAGGGACGATAAAAAACAACAGAAATGTAACATTGTAAGGATGTCTTAAACTGTTCAAAAAAAAAAAGATTAACATTCCAAGACATTATGCGTCTTCTCGTGGATTGATTAATCACTCTATATTATACGGATAAAACATACGAGTATGATAACGTATAATGGTGTGTAGATTTACTTATTCAAAGATCCGTTATTAGAACACGCAGTTATCTTCTTAATTTTATGTATAATATATCCGGTACGGGCAACTTAATTACTTGAATCTTATTTCCCGCTTAAAGATTATCTGACGGTCGTTGTGGTCGTCGGTAATTTGCATTGGAAGCGACAGCTTCATTTTCTTTATCGATTTTTCCAAAAACCTTTTTATTATTTGTCTGCACACGTTCTGCGTACACCAGTGGTGTTTATATGATTTATTAAAAAATAAAAGAGGGGATCAATAAAGAAAAGGTACCAACGGTGAAGATGGAGGTTGATTGTCCCCACAACACAAGAACTTCTCAAACAATACATACGATCAACTAATAGCTGTTTAAAAACTTTACGGGCTATATCTTTAAGTTAGATTCTTGGACACAAATATTACTTGTTAGATGGAACTTAAGATCGTGATTTAATAAATGTGGAAAACTAACAATTTGTATTGATTTCTGAGTAAGGTTCAGGATCGTTTTTCGTGAGCTTAACTATTACTCACTATTGCGTACAAATTAAATTACTCGATATATCATCCTTTCGGATTTCTCTCCAAAAATAGTGGCACAGTCATCAGTAGTATTAATCTGTTTCTAGGTGAATCGAGGAATGTATTGATTTTACAATATTTATTTATTTTTCCATTTTCTTTGTTTTTGAAAAAAAAAAGAAAAAACAGGAAGATAGATACAATATCAAACAAATATTATTAAAGAAAATATATAGTGCATATGCAATTATTTTACCATAATGTGACATATATATTGTTGATAAAGTAACACTATCAACCGATCTCCGCTCAGAATCGTTTTTCGTTAGCAATGGTTAATCGTTGAATACAGATAAACATTGAATCTCCCTTCTACCGTTCCAAACTTCTTACCAACAACAATGGCCCACCCATGTACAAAATATGTCCATCGTTTATTTTTTTTTTTTTGTGGTTGCACGTGTGTGTGTGTGAAAAGTTTCACCGCACCGGGGTCTATGATGAAATAATTCTTATATTATTTAAATTGACGATGGCGGTGTAGTTAAAAAAAAAAAAAAAAAACCCCCGAGAAATTTGAAATGGGTCAAATAACTTTTTCTTTGTTATGCTAAAAGAATATTTAAAAATATATATTATTTAATGAGAAATATTCGATTCCGAGTTCAATCAATTATTTACATATTATATACCTTATACCGTTACTAGACGTCCGAGATTATGTGATTTTTAATTTGTAAAATATAATATATTGTTATACGCTCTATTTTAAGATTATATCCATGATTATTATTATTTTGACTTTAACGCGTCTCTCGGTTATTGGATTTTGCAGGAGTCGAATTTAATCGGACGGTAATATTTAATTAGGCTTTCGGTATAAATACAAGGTATCAGGTTAACTATACTATTGACATGGACGAACAAGTATTCGATGATTATATTGTAATAATATTGCGCTCCCCAAATTTAGGGAGGCGCTGACGGATAGCGTATTATTATAATCACCACTATTGTTCGATGAAATATTAAAATTATTGTTACTGCGCAATCACGACGAACCTATTCAAATAATTAAATTATAAATATTAAAATGTTAAATTTGTATAATTATATTACAAGCAGTAGTAGCGTAGTCCGGATTTACGGGGAGGGATTACGAGGGGTTTAGGGGTCAACATTTTTTTTCGCTGCCTGGAGCTTTTCTTTCTGTAAACTACTTAAAGTGATGCTTTGTTAACAATATATAAACGCCATATTATAATAAAATAATTAAATAAGCTCTGCATATTTTCTTTAATAATATTTGTTCAATGTTGTACTGATTTCCCCGGTTTTTCTACGTTTTTTCCTGGTCTCAATATTTTTTTCTCGGTATTTCACATTTGTCGAAAACTCCGGAAAAAATCGAAAAATGACCTCTTTAAAGTATCCCCCTCAGTACAATTTTAGAATAACCCTGTATAAGATGCGATTAAATACTACAAAAGTAAACTGCCATGCCCCGTTATGGATTTCAAATGTTATGTTTAAAAGGTCAGAATTAAATAGTTTGAGGCAATTCTTCTCTTTTTAAAATGGAGAACAAGGGTAGAGAAATAATAACGGCAACCATCGGCTGGAATCCAATTGAGATTTCTTAATAGAAATCAGATATAGGAAACGACGGAGGCATAAAGTAAAAGAAAACACGGATCATCCGTTTACCTATCTTAATAGTTTTATAATTAGAAAACGGATTTATATATGCACTTATAATTTTTAAAAATGTGTTTTATACCATCGAAAACCCCTTAAAAATATTAAAAAAAGCAAAAATAGTAGAGGGGTTTTAAAAGTTTCTCTCTAAATGGCTCTAACTTATAAAATATAATTTTTTAACACTACACAATATTAATTACTTTGCAATAATTATTTTTGTAGTGTCAGATGATTGTATTTAATAAATTAACCTTGTTAGAGGGGAAGGAGGAGCTTTTGAACCCATCTATCATTTATGCTTTTTAAATATTTTTTTTAGTGGGTTTTTATGGATATACAAATCCGTTCTCTATTTATAATGAGTATAAATATTTTTAAAAATGTAAAAAAACGTACATTCTTAATATTTGTAACCATTTTTTTTTTGTAGTCAAATAAATTGATATTACGTTTGCGATAAACATATCGTTCGTAGTTGGATTATAAGCTGAAAGTTAGGAAACAATTTTAGTTTTCGGGTACGCCTAATGCCTTTTAGTCCTTCTATTCTTAAACACGTTGATGCGGAAACGATGTACTTAACTACGATATTTTAGCGTAAAGTAAACGGACGATGCGCAAATGATGTATGACTCAAATATTTAACGGTGCACAGATGTCTTACAGTAGAAAAGTAGAAAAGAACAATAGTTGTTCGCAAATGATATACACCACTATATCTTATACCTTCCCAACTTCCCACCTGCAACAGCAGCCTATCCACGGTGCGAAATATGTCGGTTTTTTTTTTTTATATGTATATTTGTATACTTGTACCATATATAGCGTTATTATTCAGAGCGTAAAATATGCATTTTTTTTTTTAGAGCGAAACACGTCGTTATTAACGCAATTTCGGTAATTTTCTGCGTTTCGTACAAAATAAAAATGCAACGCACGACAACGGGAATGTGATTTAAATGAACGATTTTATATTGCTCGAGGTTTAACGTGCTTTCTAAGTTTTTTTTTATTTATACCGATGTTGTTTTTCACGTCGAATTGTCATTCGTCGTTTATCGTATATTTAATTTTTAAACATTAAAAGAATAAAAAATCAAAATATCATCACTCGCACGATTCTATATTATACATATAATATAATCGAGTCACGTCAGTGGCGGATTTAAGGGAGAGGCCCGAGGGGCCTTGCCCCCTTCCCTCATTGGTCTAAGTTAAGTTTTGTTAATTCAGTAATTATATGTATATAATGTGTCATGTATCATTGAATTTTGAACTATGGGCCCCCCCGCCCAAAATTAAATTCTGAATCCGCCACTGAGTCACATCACCGCGTCGTTTATCGCGTAGTGTATTGCATTATCATTATTATTGTTGTTGTTGTAACTAAACGTCGTTGTCGTGAGTATAATTTTATTATTCTGAAGTGAATCCGCTGCAGAAGTTTTGGAGTCGAATTTGACCAAAAAAATAAAAAATAAACATTAAACAAATATATAATGTCGATGCACCGTTTATCATAATAATAATAGGATTGCATTATTATGATTTGTTTTTAATACGATTAAATAACAGTGTCACCCTCGGTAACATTTATCTGATGAAAATTATTTATGTGCCATGATGAAAATACGGTTTAATATGTACCTGTAAAACGTACGGACGAAGTGTTCGTACGTTCTCGAACGTAGTTCTCCATATTAACGTTGATAAAACAGGCAAAGTGAACCGGCTTTAAAATATCGGGATTTTATATGAATTTAAAAAAGTTTCACAATTTAAACACTCAGGTATAATGATCACCCAAACGGATGCTATGCAAAGTGAGATGTGAAAGCACTCAAACGATAATTTTGTTTCGGGCCATTTATTTAGGTCAAAACTGGAAAAATACAATTTTAAATCCAAATGCGCATGGCCGTATTGGCCAATACTAATAAGTACCGGTTATAATGCATGGGTTTTGGTAAAGACAGATGAACTATCATTGAGAGTTTCGAAGGGAACATTTTAAGACACATTGGTGTATGGACCGTTCATCGACCCGCAAATGGCCGAATAGTGAAAGACGCGAATAACAACGATTAGTGTTGCCCGCGGATATAGTAAATGAAATTAAAAACGAAAAAGCTAGAGATGAAACTAGAAGAAAACAATAATATGTCGTATTATGGTAAAATAATAATTACATCTGCGTTATTATTTTATTTAATAATATTTCTTTAATATGGTCAATATTAATCAATATTTTACCATTTTTCCTACTTTTTTCTCATGTTTTTTTTCCAATTTATTATGAAAACGGCTAGGAAAATCAAAAAATGACCTTCCTAAAGTGCCACTTCGGTTAGATTCCCATTCAAAAAAATATGCCATCATTGTAAATCGGAGCGAAATTGCAGGTGAAAAGGTTGTTCACAGGAAAAAAAAAATTAAACGGCACTGTGAATCAAATACAATCCTCTTAAAAACTATCTCTATGCCATTAATATCTAAACCTCTACTTAAACAGCAATGTGTCAGTTTTTCGTCCGAATACTACAGGATATTTGCGAAGATCGGAGCTGGAAGACGGAGACGGATTTGTTTGGACGTTTGGTCTAAAAAGCCGTAAATATATATATATATATATATATTTAATATTAATGATATTATTGCAGTATTGCGTATTATATCTTTTATACGCTGGTAATATCAAACTTTTGGTTACGTCGTAAACGTTTAACCTACTAAAATTATTTATGTGCGGGTTTTCGTATAGTTTGTTCTTGGTTTAATATCCACGGCACGCGTGGAGCTCGTATAAATACGGATTATTGTTTAAACGTTGAACGGTTGTAAATACCACCGTCGCCGCGGTAAAAAAGGATTATAACATCGAATATTTTATAAATGAAAGGAGACGATTTTTGTTTCGAAACACGTTTGGTATTATAACATAATCTCTTATAATTTTTTGGATTTTCGGGTGGTTCTCTTCGGTATAGGTTGGTTCGAAATAACACGTACCTATATTTATACCGTGCGGTTTATACGATACATTTCGAATATCATGCGGATTTTCATCGAAACCGTCGTCGCTGCGATAAAAAAAACACATTAATATACTTTCCAACTGTTGTCTAGTGTCAGTGTTAGTAGTAGTAATCGTGTATGTAAATCAAACATATATATTTTTGTACCTCGTATCAAGACACTCTACAGTATACAGATACAATAGATACTTAGACATTTGTTTTGTTGGTATAATTAGAAAAAAATAATTGATAATATTGGTAGGTAGGAAGTTGGGAAGGTAGGATTCATAAAGTCAGATAGTTAATATTTATATGTGTACAATCTGTACTTTTAAATGCCTTATTCCATTTCTATACAATAATGCAATTTAGTGTATATGAAATAAGTAGCAAAGCGATATCGAATAAAATATTATACAGTTTAGAAACCACTATTTAGACATTGTAATATAATTATATGACTAATGAAAATGAAAATTTGAATACAATTTCGCATTTCATAAATTTAAAATTATTTGAAGTCATCGAGCCCCTTTTTGGATGATAGTGACTATATTGTATTACGATGATCTTCAATATAAATAATTTTGGATAATCATTCAATTTGAATTTGTAATGAAAAAGCTACCTTTTTGTGTTTTAGACATTTTAAAATTATAAACAAAACTTTTTCGAATTTGATAAGAGAACTCCTGAAAAAATTGAAAAATTATCTACTTATAGTACCTCCTCACACCGATTTCCTTTCAGAAAAGGTGTTACACCTAGAAATCCGAGCAAGTCTTCTTGTAGAAAAATTGTTAACAGATAAAAAAAAAAAAAAAAAATAAACATCTTTGAAAAACTATAAGTTGCTTCTCTCCACTTAGAATCTAAAACAATCAAACATTAACAGTTGCAGAAAAATCCGTATAATACGGTGGAAGACCCGTTTTATTGTGACACGTTCATTTTTAATTTCAATCGATAACCTTAAATGACAAAAAATTATTATTATTTTACACAATGCTTATAAGGTCCGCAACAGATCAGATCGGTCGCCGTCAGAGTGGGCGACCGAAAACGATCAGTCGCCGTCTCAAACGTTCTCTAAATAACACACTGGAAATATAATTTTAAAGAAACTCGATGATTGTATAACGAAACAAATTGTCGTTTTTGTATAGGGGCGCGCTGAAAAAACAAACTTGGGTTCACTTGAAGTCCGAAGATTTGCGAAGTACCTATTATTTTATACTTCAATGCTAAACTCGATCGCCGTACGACCGCGAAATCGATCGGATTTTTATGGTACGTTTGACCGTATAGACAGGGTGCGCTTTATAATAATCGATAACCATATTGACCAATCGCGATATAATCTATTTAATTCGAAACGTGCGGTATTTTTTATTTGTCACCAAACGAACAATTGCGTATCGGAGTTAAGAAATGTGTATCGAAAATCCGACAGTTAGTTAACAATAAGCGACAAACAATCTCGACGGAAAAATAATTCGAAACTGAAAAATCGATCACTGTCACGCTCAGGAGTTCCGAAATCCGCAAAATCGCAAAAAATATAGGTAATATTATTATGACGTTTTAGATTCTTGCACGCAATATTGTTTCATAAAATTCATAATATTATTGAGTAGCACAATGACATTGAAAACAATTTAAACTATATCGTAAACTTCGAAAATATTTATAAAATGAACGACTCATTGTTACAGTAAACATTTTTGTAACACCGACATTTTCAACAGTTGTTTAAATTTAATTAGATAATTAATTAAAATTGTATTTTAATTATAAAATTTAAGAATCGTTAAAGGCAAAAAACTATCAAAAGTAGTAATTAAAAATAAAAAAATCCGTAAAAATATCGAACTGAATATGTATTTGTAATAAGAAGTGTTGCCGAAAGAGGAATATACCTATGGAACTATTAACGCAGGTTACCGTTTGATAATCAAAAGTCGATAGTCGCTTCGCCTCCGAAAATAACCAGAAATAACGGTAAAGTAAAATTTTAGATATGCTTGTTTCTTAAACTATTATCGACCAACTGTAGATTCTGTGTGTAAAGATAGATGTTTCAAAGGTGATTATTTTGTTTTTATACACGCTGTGTGCAAAAATTATACCAGACATCTACAAACCGGATAAAAATGGGAAAATAGATAAAATATTAAACAAATATTAAAGAAAATACATAATAATGCATGCATGTAATTATTTTACCATAACGTGACACATAATATGTTCACAAAGCAACACTATTCCACCATAACCGAATCCCGTTCAGAATCATTTTTCGTTAGTAACGGTAAACCGTTGCGTATAGA
This sequence comes from Cinara cedri, assembly GCA_902439185.1. NCBI lineage: Eukaryota > Metazoa > Arthropoda > Insecta > Hemiptera > Aphididae > Cinara > Cinara cedri. The sequence goes on along the minus strand of CABPRJ010000532.1, from coordinate 72,191 downwards.
TATTTGTTAAATTTCCCGACTCATCGCCTACAACAGTGGCCCATCCACGTGCGAAGTATGTCCGTCTTTTCACAAACGATTTGGCGACTCGAACCTGCAACCTTCGGTTCCTGATTTTTTTTTTTCGTGAAAACGCGTCTATTACTTTGCGTCCGCGGTGTCGGCGATAAAATAATCGCCCCGTGCAGTATTATTCTACGGCGGGTGCGGTAGTAATGATAACAACAATGATAATATGTTGGTTTTCGTATTATTATTGTTGTATCGGAACGCGCCGTCTTTTAGCGGAGAACTCGCGCGAAATAATGTCGTCGAATAACATTTAGACGAAATATCACGCGGCGCGTATATACGACAATAATAATAATTACTCCGGGAGTTTGTTTATCGGCCGCCCCGAGAATGTCCCCGACGTGTGTAATGTTATTGCGCGGCGTCGCGTCGTTACGCCCGGTTCCTCGCCGCCGTTATAGTACACGCCCGCGCGCCGTTCCGATTGTTGCTGCTGTCATTGTGTCGTGCGCCCGGGGATAGTCGCGACTCTTTATATTAATAATAAACAGTAATATATTATTGTTATTATTATTGTTTTAATATACACAAGACCGCTAGAGCCATTATTATACGGCTGCGAGAGAGGAGTTTCGGGCATCGTCGCGTATTGTCACAATAATACTATATATTGTTACTATTATACTTATAACGGTTGTTACTTTGTTTCGTACGCGAACGCAATGGCAATGGTGATTTTTCGTCGGTTTTTATTTTATTTTATTTTTTCACACCGCGTAGCGTACCTGCACACGGGTTCTCGACCGCGATGGCGACGTGTCAGCCCTCCCTCCCACCCGCGGTGACACGGACCCGGTGCACGGGTAAAACGAATTCCTCCGGGAAAAAGATATAGAAAAAAAAAAAAAAGAAGAGAATTTTTACTTTTTTTTCCCAACAAAACCGCGTTATTGCTGTAGTGTAATCACATAATATTCCTTGCCCACCACTCGCTCTACGACAATACCGCTGGTGCTACTATAAAACCGTGTACGCTAGACAATGGGCATATCATGAGGGTTCCTATCTTTATAATATTTCTATATTTATTCAAGTGCGTTTATTATTTTTCTGCGAACTGTATTTTTATTTTTTTGATAAAATCTACAGTTTAAATTGTTTAAAATTATGCGTATTTTAACGGTAGGGCGATGCAGTGTTGGATTACCGCGGATAGGGGCGACTTTAATCAAAAGAGGTCGATAACCACTTATCCTGATCCATACGAAATTGTCGAGCAAATTCGAAATCGAATTAATTATTTTTTTCCGATTTTTCCTCGAAAAACAGTATTGATAGTTCTTGAAATATAAACGGATTGAATGCGATACAAACGGTACGTTTGACCGATAACGCAGACAAAAATGATTATAGTTGAGCGTTAAATGACGGATATACTTTGTACGATGGTTGGGCCGCTCTTGTAGGTGAGATGTTGAGAAGGTAGAACAAGTAGAGGAAATTGATTTATATTTATACGCTCGATAAACTATCGTCAACAAAAAACGATTCGAAGTGAAGTTTCTTTTATATACATGTACGTGAATTTTCCGCTTTTCCTACGTTTTTTCTCGGTTTTTCTCAATAGTTATTATTAACAGCATTTAGGTAATATTTGTTTTTAACCCATCCAAACCTTTTTTATAAAGTTTTGAAATTTATTGAACTTTAGTCATACATGGGAATACATAACGTCCAGAAAGAAAGAAGAGATTAAAACCCTGCAGATAAGTTCGAAGTATTAACGTTGAATGAGTTCGTCACTAATAATACTATACAGCATTAAACAGACGTCCTAAGATAATAGGGACGGGTGCAGCCACTGTTATAGGTAATTTAATGTATATCTGTAAGCAAAGATAAACCAGTGCTTACGAAAAAACGATTCTGAGCAGAGTTCAGTTGATAGTGATGCTTTGTCAACAACATATATGCCATTTTATAGTAAAACAATTAAATAAGCCCTATATATTTCCTTTAACAATATTTGTTTAATTTTGTACCGATTTGCCCAATATTCTTATGCTTTTCCTGGCTTTTCATATCTGCTGGGAAAAAAAAAATGAGAAAATCGAAAAATGACCTCCGTAAAGTACCTCCCTACACCAATTTTCTATCAGAAAAAGTGCTACACTTAGAAATCCGAGCAAGTTCTCTGGTAGAAAAGTTGTTTACAGATAACAAATAATAATAATAATAATAAACATCTTTGTAAAACCATAAGCTTCTTCGCTTCACTCAGAATCTAAAATCAAAGGTAAAACAAATAAAAACATAAATAAATATGAATAGCGGAAGTACATATTTGTACAATATCTATGCATTTTTTTATTTTTACATTGTTCATTTTTCAATATATTTTTTAGAAAAGTTAAAATTGACACTGCACGTGTCAATTAAAAAACATTCAACGGCATTCAAATACAAGTGGTTACATCCGTACAATTTTTAACAATAAATGTATTATTTTGTATTTTTATGTAAAAATAATCCGCTATTAAATTAGTAACTATACCTTTTTTAGACCGGCGTAATATATGTATCACAGACAGTGTCCCAAAATCGGCGCAATTAACGAACACCGAGCTAAACGTGTATATTATTGTGAAATGTACTCTTTCTTACACGTTATTACACTTTATTTCATCTGGGCTGATTTATTTTTCAATAATTTGTGTAGTACACCAAATCGGTATTATCTTTTCGATTTGGTGTTTACGAAAATACGGCTCTGCTATTTGAAAATCAAAATTGTTCACGATAAACGAAAAGTGTCGAAAAAATCGAGAGAATATTACAAACGATATTGTTAAGCGATTCTAACAATTATAAGAGGGTTGAGGGTACGGGTACCTATAGTAATTCTCGCTTATTGTAAAAAGCGATAATAGGAGGTGGCGTAGGAAAACAGTAACCACCACTATACCGATCTTTGCAACAAAACTAACGGCAATTGAAGGATTTGACGATGACAAGTACTGGCTCATCAACTGCGTGAAAGCAAGAAATAACGACGACTGCATTAATCTTCCTGAGGATAACAACGTAAAGAATAAAATACAGAGTAATGGAGCTAAAAACAAGGGGCTAAAAACCATCGTTATTACGGATAGAGAAGTGCGGATGAACATTGTATTATTCAATCGATCTACAGATCGAATGAAAAAAATCAACGATTTTATAAAGTCTGAAAAAAAAAATCCAAAACGAAACTCGCACAATATTTTCCCGTAGATAAAATAAGTATTACTGCATGATTATGCATTCGAGTTTATTATTGTGTAACGATATTAAGAATATTCTTATTTGGCAACAACGACGGTTTTGTATTCTCCTTCTTATTATTTTTTGTTCTTAAAAATATTTTCACGTAGCTCGTTTCGCGTAAACGTGTCTGTATTTGTGTATGCGTGTTTTAACTGTTCGATGCATCGACTGCATATTACACCGCAAAACTGACATTATTATTACGGTTGCACCGCTCGTAAAAAGGTACCGCGTAAATTCGTGCTCGGAATTCTAATGCAGGTAATATACGAATGCATTTTATTTTCGAAATATTATCGCGATCGTGTGACTTTAACTTTACCGCCTATGTGATAGTCTCTCGTAGTTCTCGGCCAAAAATATAAATTGCCAACGTCTACCGTTGAAATTATCATTATATTCCGCGCAGCGAAACGGTTTGGGCGAGGAGAAGAGGCTGTTATAATATGGAAATACACCGGGAGATCCGTGTGTCGAAATTTTGTTCGTTTTGAAAATACATCCTTCTACTCCTAGGTTAAGTTTGTTATACGAATTTGAGTATAGAAACTGCAATAGTAACAACAAACAAATAATTAAACTATTCGTCGTTTCGTATTTTATCGAAATAGAGAAAGTAAATAATACAATATACTGTACTATTATAGATCTTTTCGGTAGTTTTTTTTTCGTTTGGAATTTACAGTGCGTTATTAGTCGAAAAATCTAGTAAGTTACATTTGAACTCACAATGTGTGTATAGCAAAGTTACGAATTTACTTCTCGATTTCATAAATATTATATCAGTTAACTCGAGTTCGTTTAAATTAGCAAATAACTCCTACGACGAGTGAATTCGGTGCACCTAGTTGCCAGCGCTAGTTACGTATTATACGTAGACGCGATAAAAATCCAACCGAAATATTATAAACTGAAATAATGTCTACTGACGATTGTTGGAATTTCGTCACATTACCGTGTAAAAAAGAGCGCACTTACAATTATAGTTATTAATATGTTTATTGAAACTAAGATGATAATAAAATACCTGAGGCCTAAGTTGTTTTTTTTTTTTTTGGCATAGATAATATAAATTTTACGGAAAGTACTACGGTCCCAAGCCCAACAGCTAAACTAGGCAAAATAGTATAAGGACTGCTGTTGTGAGAAACACAAGTCACGTTTTAACTTTTTTCTGTTTGTACACCATTTTAAAATTAATATTTACGGTGAGAAATATTCACATATCAATAATTAATTGCCGATAAATGTGTTAAGTAATATATTTTGATAAGTGGTTGATCATGGTGAGGAATGTTTTTGTTTAATTACGATATGTGTTTTTTTTTACTGTCTGTAAACGAATTTTATATCAGAAATCTTGCTCCAATCAAAACAAATTATTTTCCAAGTTGAAATAATATAGTTCTCTACAATTTTGACGGTGTTTCGGTAACAATATTATGTTTGTACGTATAGCGTGTTTGTCTGGGGTGAAAACGTACCTGCAGGTAGTGCGCGCTGTGACCAACAATGGGCGGTAAAACCTAAAAAGCGAATCTAATCGAGATTCCAAAAGACATTTTTTCTTTTTCTTTTTAATTTTGTATATATATATATTTATCGGTGAAATACGACACGACAAAAGATTCGGTATTATGGATTCTCGGTATTTGCCGACCCCTGCAGATGAATTTATGATACGGTCTCGGCGTCAACCGGACGACTATTATTATATTACTGACCGACGAATATAACGTACACGTATATTGTGTTTATAAGCCGGGTGGTCGGTGAATTCTTCGGGATAATGAGAAGAGAGTCACAATGGACAATAACATAATGCGCCGCATTGGGTCTTAAACACGTTTTCGATAAATATCATGGGGCGCATATGCCTATTCCACGAATGCGGTATTTTTTCACATACGAACCTTTTGTCCGTTTAAAAACGTCGAATTATCTTCGGAAATTGTAAATTATAACACATGTTGTACAACGACGAAATAATATATTGAACACGTGTACAATGATAAGGTCGTTTATTTTAAAATATTGTATGTACTTGTATTTTTTTCTCACGTTTGAAAATTATATAATATTAGACATTTTATTCGGAACGCCATGGTAAGTTTTTTGGTGTTCCTGTTTTTAACCCATCCCTCCCTTCCCCCTTTTATGACATTACTCTGAGAAAATTTGGATGGTGTTGATGCCCTCCCTCAAATATAATGCTTATTATTATTATTATTTTTTTTTATAATTTTATTGAATTCCTATTGAAATTTAAATATTTTTCCTCCACAGCAAATTGAAGTCTTCCTTGCTCCTAAATTTTTTGATAGGTAAGTACATGTATTAAACGTTTGTTAGTCATACTTGCGATCCTAGTTGCCTATCATTGTTACCCTAACCAATGAGTTTGAAAATAAAACAAATAACAAGTGACAAATTACTATAGTGATATTACTATATAATTGTATTTTTATTGAGTTATTATTATTTTATTTATATTGAGTTTTATTGTAGGGTATGCGTGTTTGACGGACTTTTCTAGAGTTATTATAAATTTTTTTTTTTTCAATCCGTTTTTCTGGAGGACATTTATTCAGAGAAAACTTAATTTTTTATTTGCATCCTTAAATCACAAAAAAAAAAAAAAAAAAAAAAAAAAAAATATTCACTTTACACAATTTTCAAAATAGCCACTTTTAAAAAAGATATTATTTTACTGTATCATATATTTATATCCAATCAAAAATTTCTTAGCTATAGTCGTTTAAATGCCTAGAATATAACAATATATAGCAATTAATATTCATTAAAAGATAAGGAATTACCGTGCTGATTGTGCTTCATTTTAGGGTAATGTGTTATTCTATTGAAAATGAATTGCTTACAAGTCTATTTTCTACACATTTACGGCTATAACTAAGAAACTGTTGATCGGATATAAATATAATATGAAATCTGCATTAAAATGTTAATAATAATATCTTTTAAAAAACGGCTATTTTGAACATTTTGTAAATTTAATAAATAAAAAGTAATTTTTTTTTAGTGATTTAGTATGAAAATACAAATTTAATTTTTCTCTAAATACCCCTCTCAAAGTAACACAGATTGATAAAAAAAAATTAATTTTAAATAGCTCCAGAAAATTCCATCAAACATGGTGATACACCTTGTAATTTGCCGGGCGCCTTGTAGTTTTAACAAGGTTTGTTGTCTCTGGGAAAATAACTATATTGCCCCTTTTAAATGACCCTGTTTATTCGACCAATGCAAAAAATACAAATTGTCATTTCAAAATCCGGGACGTTTGAACTTTGAAGTGATTATGGTCCTTTGGTCATTGTCATCGTTTTTTTAAAAGTTAAATGAATTAAGATGTTTAACTAATGCATACACTAATGAATTAAGATGTTAGTGTATGCATACACAAAAATGATTAATTGAATGACCGTATTTCCTAAATAAACTAGAGTCTAGTGTTGTTTGGTATTGTTTGTATTTTAAATTATTCAAAAAATCTGACTTGTGACGTCACAACATATAGTTGACCATGACTAAATACAGGTTGAGGTAAATACAACCCTATTTTATCCAACATTTGGCCTTGAGCTTTGTTTTTTGTCATAGTAAATGCTATTCGTATCGGAAATTGTCGTCTCAAAGTTTGACGACTTTTTAGAAAAATTATTGCTATTTACAATGGTAAATCGGAGCAAAATTGCTTGAAGAAAAGTTGTTTACAGGAAAAAAAAAAGGCCGTCATTTGTTTTAGCAATACCTACATTTCGTAACGTTTTCCAGTTTTTGCTCTCAACTGTGAAATTCGCGATCCACCAATAAAAGAATTCACAACTAAACGACGAACACGTCGGCGCACTATAAAATACTGAGAATTTAAACTATCGGCTTTTTTTTTAAATTTTATTTTGCCCGTTACGGTGAGATATCTCGAAAATTGAAATCAATGGTATTGTGATTAATTGTTTTCAATTTGCAAACGAATTAGCAGGTATAGACTTTACAAACAATTTCGCCTCAAACGCAACTCGAATCGAAATCCTCTAATTTCTCGTGTGTCGTCATTATCTATTCCTGAAAACCCGCCTTGAAGTTTCAAAAAGAAAATGTCTAAGAGATGCTCTTGAGTAAATATCAAATAAAAAAAATAATGAGAGAAAAACAAATTTCTACAATTTTTCGAAAAACCATTCGAATTATTATTTTCCCCGAATAGGTTCGAATCTATCCAATATAGTTCGATTATAACTGTTCGGTTGTGTCCATCAACTAGGTACTAGTCAAAAATCGTGTATTACGACGTTTAGTGCAATTTTTAGTGTTTTTGGACGTTTCGTCAATTGTCTAATAATTTGCTAGACTTATCGCGAGCAAAATATATGATTTTTTTTTTTCACTGCTGCACATGACAGTAATATTTTAACCGACCCACGGTACTAAGCCGCACCGTAAAAACCCCTCCGTATTGTATGCCAACGAGTGTTTATATTCTAATCCCCACACTTTGATATATTACGTGTAATTATAATATAATGTTATCCTTGCCGTGTCCCTTCGCTCGAATAACTGCAACGGTTCAAAAGCACTCCGTCGTATCTTTTCTGCAGTAAATGCCGTACACTCGAGTTACCAAAATCAAAGTGTCGACAGGAGTAGAGTAACTTTCTCCGAGTTTTTTTTTTCTTCATTTCGTTTCGTTTGAAAACATGGATTTGTAATATTGCGCGCAATTGACACAATTGTATTGATATAAAATTGTAGGGACAAAAAAGTGAACTATCGAATGAAAACCGAGACGCGTTAAAGTGTCCACAAAAAAAAAACGTTCAAAAAATAGCTAATGCTGGAAATGGGCGCGTCACTGTTGTTGGTGGCAGGTCGAGAGGATATGATACATAAATGGTATTCGATTTATATCTGTACGCAACGAAAAAGAAATCTGAGCGAAATTCATAAATATTTTTAAACGTCGGAATTTTCACGATTTCCGTCAAAATTTGATCATGAAACACTTAAAAAAAAAAAAAAATATAATTTAACGCAAATACATAAAACCGAATAAAAACTAAAAACTCGAAAATGTCAAATGACAATAAGTAGATCAAACATTAATAAAATGATTGAAAATGTCTAGTAATATTATCGGAGAACTTCATTTATCTACGATTAGTTTTAACGGTCTAACAACAAAAAAACAATAAATGGATATATTTAGTATGATTTATATTTAAAATTTGAAAATAGTACATTTTCTCATTTTTCTACTTTTTTTTTAGAGGAGGTGATACACTTAAACATCTGAACAATATTTCTGGTAGAAAAGTTGTTCACAGGAAAAAAAAATTATAAACATCATTGTAAAACCAATACATTTATCTCTCAGAATCTAAAATTGAAAATAATTTTTTTGTATCTAATTCTCAAGTATATTGACGGGCTATTAAATTCATATAAATCGAAAAAAAAATGTGCCGTGTTGTTGGGGATTTTTAAGATTTTCGTCAAAAAAGTTTGAAACTCATAAGATTATAAAAACAAAACGAATTGTGATTTTCAATATTTTTAAATCGCCGTCATAAATAAGAAAAAATACTTATTAGAAATAATTTTGTATCGATTTTTGCGAGCATTTATACAAAGCCCAAAATCCTGGGTACTTACACCTATGTAAATACATGTGTTTTTTGTTTTGGCACGTAGGTAAATACAAATCGAACGTCCCGAGAAAACGCGCATTTCGACGCGTATATTTTAATATTATTGTAATTATTATGCGAGTGCTTGTATATTATACAATGTGGTTCATTAAGCATGCTCCACCCCATTTTTATGGGTAACTATGCGTATGTGCAAATTCTGAGTTCGGAAATTTTTAAGTATAGTTGTAGATGATATTTTCATATACTTAGATTTTTTGTAACATTTATACTGTTGGCGATTAACAATCGGAAATATTTCGGTTTACCTCAACAATATGGGTCGAATATTATACAATTAGATTTTCTGTGTAATAAAACGAGAATGTAAAACAACTCTCATAGTATATTAAAAACCTATAAATTAATGAGAATGAAATCGAATTTTTATTATGGCGTATGAAACAAAGTCAATGAGAGTTGAATATTATTATAATGCTCGAGCCAATCGACTTGCTTGAACTGGGATGACCACGACCGATGAATCACCCTGTATATTAGGTTCTATACAACGCGATATTATGTTGTATACATTTCATCAAAACGCTCGACGCACGTTCTCCTTTTGAAACATAACAATAATATTTATATGTAGTGCGCGCGGGCGCGTGTGTGTATAGAGGCGGTAAGTACGAACGGCTAACACGCGTGTACAAAACATCGTAACGCAATAAAAACTTCACCGTCAAAACAAGAGGGGGGGGCGTACAAATAACAATAATATCGTAAAATATGAACGTACACTTATATATACCGACTATACGCTATGTAGGTATACTGTATACGGTGTGGCGGCGCCCACCCCTCGGATAACACCCCCGGACACCTATATACGGTATGCGGTAATTAAAAGTTCGCGTTGTTATAGCGTTACACCACGTTAAATTACTGTATTATGGTTATTACTATTGTTATACGAGAGTTGCACTTAAAACGCGTAATCGAACATATTATTATTATTATTATTATTGTAATATTATCGCGTTAGTGTTTTACGGGCAAAGTCGCGTATAGATTACACACACAATATACGCGCTATACAATACGTACAAACTTAATCTAAACTGTAAATCGAGTGTATACTTATACATTACACATATTATATCGAGCACCGGCCTAATATTATAATATATTGTATAAAGTGTAAATCGATAGTATTATCGTAATAAAGTCTGTGTAAACAGAACCGTTCTGCCGTACCGTAACGATAATCGCCTATTTAAAAGTCTTCGGCGCTCTGTATTAAATATATACTGCCCGATATTATAATCTCGTATCATAGACGCGCGTCTGTCCGCCTGTAACGCCTTTTCTCTTATCGTCGTGTTTTTTGTCCGGACGGTGTTAATTATATGGTCTGTCTTATCAGGCACGTATACAAGAGGGAGGGGGATGAAAGGCTAAAAATCTCCCTCCCCAGAAATTTCAAGAAAATTATGACGAAACTAGAATTTTAATAGAGTCCCAAAAAATGGCTTCTGTCAATGAGGAAGATAAATACAATTTTGGTTTTTTTTTTAATTTAATTTTTAGATAATAGGTAATGATGCTATATATTGTATTCATTGTCATTTTTGTCATTTTTAATTTGCTGCGGTTTTCCTGCTTTTAGAAAATTGTGTAACTGATGCGGCGTTATCGTATTGTCTGCATTAGCATCACAATAGTAATTACGTTATCATTTAGGTTTATTGTAGGAGGGAAGTTAGGAATGTAGGATACATAAAGTCAGGTATTTGATTTATAGGAACATCACTCATAGTAATGTCCAAAATTTGCCCCAAGACCGCAGGTTCTGTCGACCTTCCACCCCGGGACCTAGAACAATCCAGATACGAACAGTTCGTAGGTGTGACTGCTAGCGGCGCTCAGATCTTCTACACCGTGGTCGAAGACATTCTATGCCGCAAGGAGCAAGATGAAAGGATCAGGAAGGCAAACTATAATACTATTATATTCTGTATAGTTACCGGTACGCTGCAAAACACAACTGCAAAGTCTTCAAAACATAATGACTCTCGGTAAAATACATTCCGGTATATTATACAAATAACCGATACGATAGAACCGATGGGAAGGTAATAACATTATACCACACAGCATTTGTAGTCAGGGAGGGGAGGGCGATGTCAATTATTTATTCCTCGGTATTATAATAATTAATACCAAAGAAGGTATACTCATACATAACAAATTTAACCGATACTACGTTATATTATACGCGCATCGTTGAGTTTTTGATAACGCGATTAAAATACAACCGCCACCGGTCAACGGGCAACAAAACGTTTACAATATTATTATTATTATTATTAGAGTACAACCTCCTTATAATGGACCCATATAAGACAGAAATTTCCTTAAAATAGAATACAACAACAGTTCTGCATAATCTATATTCCGTACAGACCCTGTAAGGTTAGATATCTTCTAGAAGAAAATCGCGTCTAATTTTCGTCAAAAGCAAGTTTTTTAGTAGAAAAGTTACTTTAAAAAGATTTAAAAGACAAAATTATTTGACTTAGCAGAAATGTTTGAAAATTTAACAAGAGATTTATTAAGATAAGTTGTAATTTGTGGTAAAAAAAAAATTGAGTAATGTATACATTTTTTATAAAAATGTTAATATCAAGTTTTGACGAAATTTGTATATATTAGGGCCTTTTAAAATATGTATAATCGAACTTCACTCCGAATCGTTTTTCATTAACAACAATTTATCGGTACGTATAAATTAAATTCCCCTGTATATCCGATCTTTCCAACTCATCACCTATCTGTCGTGCGAAGTATGTCCGTCTTTTTAATAATGTAGTTTATTTCACACTTTATTCTTGAGTTGTTCAGTTAGTTATTGCCAAGTAAATAAGCTCTACAGTAAAGTTAGATTAACCAAGACAAAGGTCGAATAAAATAAGGGATAATGGATGTTTCAACTATATTACATTTTTGGCAAGTTTTATCCGCCAAGTTAAAACTGCTTCGATAATATATTAGTTTGTAGTCATCAAATCCCGTAGACAGTAAAGCTCATTTAAAGAGTTTTCATCGTGTGGCCGATTCAACAGTTAAACAGTCAAGAAAGGTGTTTATTTTTTTTGTTATGTGAACACTATTACTACTAGAAAGCATACTCCGGTTATCAAATATGGCACCTTTTCTGAAAAAAGTGTTCTCTAGGTAGTACTTTAAAGAAGTCATTTTTTAAAATTATTTTTAATATTTGAAATAGTAAAGAATACCTGGTTCTTTGGTTAGAAAATATTAAAAGTAAGGTTGTCATTGGCAACCGTTTTTATTTATTTGTTGTTATCATTAAGTTTTATTAATTTGTTGTCATCATTAAGTTTTATTATTTTAAATATTTTTTAAACAATCATTGTTATCATGAAAACGCAAATTTTTGTAATCATTTTACCATAATATGACATATATATTGTTGACAAAGCAACGCTAGCAACTGAACTCCGCTCAAAATCGTGCTTTCGTTAGTAATGGCTCATCGTTGCTTACAGATATACATTGAATTCCTGTCTGTATCTTACCTTTCCATACTCTCGAAAATATCAAATCCATCATCTATTATTACTTTTATTTTATTTTTTTTATATAAATGGAAAAATCTGAAATAATGAAGCCGTCATTTCCTTAAACTTTACCAATTTTTTCTCGGTTTTTCTCGGTTTTCCAGGTTTTTTTTTTCTAAATTACCTCATATTACACCAACAAAATACAATTTTCTTTCAGACAAGATGTTGGACTTAAAATTCGTGGTAAGAGATCTGGCCAGAAAAATAAAATCAAAACATTTGCAAAAGATTAAACTTTTATCGTCATACAAATCTGTTTGTTTTTCCTACACGTTTTCCTCTCCAAAGTTTTCCATTGTACTCATTTAAAGGCAAAACAAAAACATCATAACACAATAATTTATGTTATAAAAAATATTGCACGTTTTTTCACGTCTATGTGCATTCTATTTTCTTAATAAATTTATTGCATACGGTCGTTCTATGCATAAACACGTATTTTCCCGCGGTCCGTCCGTTGTAATAGTATGCAAATTATTTCATATTAATAACACCGCATTAAGGTATAGTATCACAGTATGGTAATTATATTTGGCCGCGCGGTAATGGAAGTAATAGGTAACCGTATTTTTACGAATATTATTGCTCAAGATGCTATGTACATTATTATGTTTGCAGATTTTATGTCACCACCTCTTTGCGGGTCTTTCACCATATTAATATTATTGTTTAATAAATTATTATTTTTACACGCGATTATCACGTTGTATACCGTTTGTTTTGTTTCGTTTAACCGATTTGGACAATGACATTTTTTTTCACCACCCATATAATTATTACTTATCGATCATGAATAGTATATACTGATAATATACTTTATAAGGTTTTTTATCAGGTAGATAATTAAAAAAAGAAATGAAAAAAAATTATCATAATAATAGTAATAAATAAAATTGATGATCAAAGAAAAACGTAATGAATAACTTTTTTTTTTCCCCGGAAAAATATCAAGTAAATTAGCAAGCAAAATGCAAGTGATCAAATTATCATAATAATTTGATATTTATTTTTCGCGCTGTACTCGTGATAATTAGGTTTAAAAAAATGAATAAATAAAAAATTACCGTTTATTGTATATTAATACCAGATTCACTATGTTTTTACATCATATTATTTCCGTGTAAAAAAAAAAAAAAAAAAAACGACTGACATAATTCGTACAATGCATGGGCCATTGTTGTAGGTGAATAGTTGGGAAGGATTGAGGAAGGATCCGTTTTCCTATGTTTTTTTCCCAGTTATTATGAAAACTGTTTAGAAAAGGTGTTACACTTGAAAATCGGAGCAAGATTTTTGGTAGGAGTTTTGCACACAGGAAAAAAAAATTAACATCATTATAAAGTTAATACATTCCTTGGAATCTAAAATTATTTGGACAGTTAGATTTTATTTATATTTATTTTGTCACTAACAAAATATTCTATATTGTATACATGCTGAAGTTCTCATTTGGTCGAAAAAAATTGTATTAATTATGTGCTAACCTAACTTCGTTTCGAATACAATAAATGTACCTAGGTAATTAAAAAATGAATAGTTTTTAAGTTGATTGTCACTGTCGCTACTGTCGGCATGTTATAATATTTTGTATGTTTACATTTTTCACGAATAATTATGAAATAATCGACTACTCGTATATAACATAAGGATTAACGACATGTGTATAATTATTTATCGTAACGAATCTCGTGCAAAAGTATTAAAATGTTCGTCTTAAAACTAATACCAAATTCAACATTATAACCGTTAGACTGATATAATTCAATCGAAACCGAAATGTGATCGTATTAAGTTATACCATAAAGACTATAAAGACCATAAAAACTATAAAAACAATACGATTTTCATGGTTAGGCCACATGATCGGACATTATAGCCTCTGTATGACCCTAGCCCTATAGTTAGAGATGATATCGGGAAAATGGGAAGAAGACAACGAATTTAACCGCACAAACATTCCCTCGCAAGCATCTAGGCCTAAAGTGTTTCGTGTTTTAAACTTCCCAGTGCGAGTGTTTTAATTTAGAACACGGTTTGATGTTTTTAAATTATTTTAAAGTGTTAATATGACAATAATAAATTTTTGTTTCGTAACGATTTTATTTTAAACCGTTTTAACATCATTCTACTAATATAATTCTAAATATAGAAACGAAACCCGGACGTTATCAACAGAAGAAAATTAAAATAAATTTTAAACGTTTAAAATGTGGCGCAACACAGAATAATGATGTTGTACAAAATAAGCTGAGCCGAGCGAATAATAAATGAAAACGCGCTAAATTAACTACAAAGAGGGAGGGGGAATGTTAAAAGGAAGAACCGTGTATGCGTATTGAATGGATCTGCAAACTAATTTTGTATTCATTATAAAAACATAAGACTGTGTTGTGCTGTTATCTATTTTACACAAAATTGGAAAATATAATCTCGTACACTTGGCGCATGGATAAAAACGTATTTCCCATCATTATCCTGAACCACGATTAGGTGAAATTGCAGACAACATAATAGAAATTAACAGAAAAACGGGAGGGCTGCAAGAGTTCTATTGAGTCATATATTTTTTCAAAACGATTTTGATAAGAGTAGCATTATTAAATTCGTCGTAGAAATATAATAATACATGTTTTTACTTTAAAAAGCCTTCGGTAAAGGAATTGAGTATATATATATATATATATATACATGTATGTATTATATGTATATGTGTGTATGTGTGTGTGTGTGTGTGTGTGTGTGTGTACATACTTGTATTTATTTTGAAGGAACAGGAATATAAGAAGGAATATAGCTATATAAGAGGAGGGAAATTTAAAACCAGATGCGAGTGAATTATTTTTTACATGGGGTAGGACGAAAATGTAGAAGCTAGGTGTCATTATGAATCTTTTCTTGATACATGTATAACCGAACTCCGCTTGGAATCGTTTTTCATTGGAAAAGATTAATCGTTGCGTACAGATATACATTAAATTCCCCCCTATACCCTACCTACTTAACTTCTCACCTACAGCAGAGGCCCACTCATCATGCGAAGTATCTCCGTATATTTTTTTTTTTTGTAAATCGCAATTTGTGAAAAATCTATAAAAAAAAAGACAACTGCGTCCGTTAAAAGTAAAAAAAAAAAAGTTTTAATTTAGAAAGTTTCGAGCTCCAATCAAATCAGAATCCCTTTTTACGATTGCAACCATATTAATAATACATGTATACGTACAAGTATACTTGCGTCGGAAGTTTGTTAATTTATTATTACCTAACGTATTTTTAATTTGTTTTAATTGTATTGAACCTTAATAAAATATTTATTATAATGTTCAAAGTGGACCCGATTCACCAGGAAACGATAGTAATAATATCAAGTACCCCGGATAATCTGGCTTGACAAAGAATATATAACAACAGTACCTACCTATTTTATATAATATAAAGGAAAGATAAATTAATTAAAACCATTGCGTTATAATATTCACTTCGGAAAACTACAAACATTCGATGGCCTCATATTATTACACAGAATCAATCTAATCAAAATAATTGAAAAAAAAAACAACGCGGGAGAAATACAAAACACCCCGTTGCATGCTTAACTGCAAACGGAAATAACGTTTTTTCTTTCGTACCGAAAAAAATATTTGATTTAAAAGACTAACGCTTCTTTTGGGGACGCGGAAGTTTTTCAATGTTGCGCTGATGACGACGATTATCGAAAACGAGTAAATTTACGTTCGTTATTATAAACAGGACCTATACCAATGTGTAGAAAAAATAAAAATTAATGTGCAATCCTTTCTCAGTTCGTATATAATATTGGCACAATGTTGAATTTATCGGTGTTTACGGCGGACATAATGTCCGATAACCGCATAATATAAATCAGTACGCACCGCGCTTTCGGACTGGATATGATGGCAATAGAGAGCGACCGATAGTAATTTAAAAATATTATAATAACGTACAAACGGGGTAATAATTGCGTATTGTTGTGCACTGCCGGCAAAGGGTACATACGAGAATTAGTTTTATAATACATTGCGACCATCGGGTGCATAATAGAATATAATATATTATAAAAAAAGAAAAAAAAAACCCTGCATAGAACCCCCTTAACGCGGAAAGCGATTAAATGTATAAACGATGACAGAATATTATATATAATTAAATAGATAGCGCAACGTAAGTTACTGCGGCGGGTTTAATAATTCGTGAATATTAACCGAAACCACCATCATCACGCGTGCGCAAAAAAAAAAAACAAAGTGCTCGAAAACTGACCCGAACTAAAGCGGTTAATTAGCGGCTACATTCCCGTTTTCAATATTTTACGGTCGGTCTGTTGCCTTCTTTATGAGCTATTCGTGCGTGTAACACCCCGTACAAAGGTATAATTATAGCGTGTGACCATAAAATAATATGGGTAAACCATAATATTTTCCCGTCCGAAATAGGAACCACAATTTCTATAAAAATGTTCATAGAATACCCTAAATCGTTTGAATATTGATGTTTTACTTTCGCATAAAAGTAATACATATGTTACGTGTGATTAAAATATTTTAAATAATGTAAAAAATGATTAAGTTTAAATTGTATAATATCCCCCGTTCTTATATCACTATAATGGTCCGCATTGCTGTCCGTACACTTTTAAAACTACATTTTTTTTTTAAGTCTTTTGTTCATCCTTGAGAGATCGAGTTTTAATAAATCCTTTCTTAACGGTTGCCTACACATTTTATTAGGAATTTCGGTGCAAAATTTCAAGTTATTAGACCCCCGTTGTTTGGGCTACGCCTTTTATATCCCACATATGACATTTTGTATTGTATTGAACGGGAAAAAAAATTCAAAGGATTAAAACCGTACCTCCCCGCGTTTCCCGTTTAGGCCGTGAGTCCCCATTTGGACCCCATAGCTATCAAAGCTAATCATTTTTGCCTGGTCATTTATTTTTTTTAAAGAGTACTTTTTCTTTTCCCGTGAAAACCAAATTAACTAATAATAATTAGTTTTATTTTATCCACGTTGTCAAAGTAACGTATGTAAATCAACAAAAATAATTAAATTTTTCATTAAAAAAATACCAACATATCTAGCCACACTTTAGGAGTTTTTTTTTATGAGCTATTCGAGATAAAAAAAAAAAAAAATAATCTCTGTGTTAATCTAAAAAATATTCTATCCGCGTGCCAAATTTCATCCAAATCCATTAAGATAATTTGGCTTAATTGAGTTACAAATAATTCAAATTTCTGTATTTATAATATACCGTAACTAATAATATCGATTAAATAGCTGACCCCAAATAGTTGGGACGAAGGCAAAGAAGATGGAATAGAGTAATATTAGTTAAAGATATTTAACGAAAATTTAAGAAACAACCAGCTCTACAATTTTATATTTATGTTATTTTTTGGGGTAAAACCACTACCTACTTTGGATTTTTAGAAAGCAACCTATATTGAAAATTCCATAAATAGATGGAGTATTAGTTAAAACCAATTTTAATGTTGATATTTTTGATTTTCGTTGATCCGTTGACGAGATATGCCACTTTTAAGTTTAAGTTGGGAGAGAGTAGTGGAGTATGGAGTTTGTGTGGCAATACGGCCCACAACGTGTTATTAATGCACCAAAACTCAGCTCCAACCTAAAATTGAAAATGGAATATCTGATCAACAACTTATTAATTAAGAATTAACTAGGAATAAAAAATTTGAACACTTAAATTTGTTTTAACTAATACTCCATATAATTATGGAATTTTTAGTATAGGTTGTTTTCTGAAAATTCAAAGTGGGTGGTGGTTTTACCCCAAAAAATAATGATGACACAAAATAACATAAATATAAAATTGTAGAGCTGGTTGTTTTTTTAAATTTTCTGGAAAACAATTAATACTTTCCAAAATAATGAATGTGCCCACTAAAATGAATCACTCTGTATAGATACCTGTAAGCAACGATAAACCATTGCTTACGAAAAAATGATTCTGAGCGGAATTCAGTTGATATGATGCCTTGTCAACAATATATATGTCCTATTATAGTAAAATAATTAAATTAAGTAATTAGGCTCTATGTATTTTCTTTAATAATATTTGCTCAATATTGTACCTATTTTCCCGGTTTCCTTACGGTATTCCCATTGTTTTTCCCGGATTTCCTATGTTTTGAAAAAACTAGTGAGAAAATTAAAAAAATGGCTTCCTTAAATACCTTCCCACACCGATTTCCTTTTAGAAAAGGTGCTACACTTAAAAATCAGAGTAGGTTCTCTGGTGGAAAAGTTATCCACAGAAAAAAATAATAAAAATAAACATCTTTGTAAAACTATAAGCTTCTTTGCTCTACTCAGAATCTAAAATAATCAGTTCTACGAAATAATACGATTCAATACAGTTTTTTGTCATATTAACATTTAAATATATGCCGAAAAACAAATTATTTCACTTTTTTGCAAAAGTCTAAGTTTTAATAACATCCAATAGAGCTCAAATTATGTGGACCGTTTTTTAGATGTTCTCGAACAAATTTTCGGCCGGCACTCTTTAAATAATGAATGCCCTAATGTTTATATATTTAATAATTATTATTTTTTGATAATTTAAGTAAACGCGAACACATATTTTATTACTCCGTACACACCCTTGGCTATAGATTTCATAGTGAATTCCGTTTTTAAAACGAATTTTTATACAAATATCTGCACGTTCCTCGCATTTTCGTCTATGTGCAGGGTACCTATACGGTAATATGAGGTTTGGGTTTCGGGTTAGGTACAAACTCGATGCGCGCACATTACGGATTAATTTACAATCGTATGAAATTCCTTCAACACACCGCAAACAAACGGATCCGTCGGATGCCTACCTACCAACCGCAAGTCCGCTATACCCGTTTTTCAGACAGTTTTCCGCGCCACTATTTTCCGCGAGATGTATCGTCGTGTGATGAACGAGCCGTTCTCAGCGTTCCGGCCTTTCGAGAGGAGTTGTGGGGGAAGGTAAAGGAACGGGCAACAATGCATTTTTTTCCTTTAAATTAATTATCTATTTTGTTAATTTTTCACGAAAAAAAAATAATTAATTACCTACTAAAATTACAAATATTTACACGTCGATACCAGCAGCCTTTTCACGTTATACATGAAAGCATTTTATTTTTTTTTTTTTTGTTCTCATACCTAATAATATACTACGCATAATAATAGTGTCGACACTCGGTTTTTGTGTAGGTAGCAGCTGATGATCAAACGAGTTGCAAAAAAAAATCATTTAAAAAAAAAAAAAAAAAGAAACCTAAAATAACAAAGGTGTTTTTTTCATAGTCAATCGATCAAATTACCCATATAATAATACGAACACTAAAAAGATTTCGAAATTCATTATGTTTGACTCGAATAACACAATAATCAAATTATATGAATTCATCCTGCCTAACAATTAAATTAACTCTCAATTAAAATTACCCGACAAGAAACAATGTACCACTCTAATATTATGACGCAGACTCAGAATGTTCGTATCTATAGCTATATTTTTAAATATTTTATTTTATCCATTAAAAAAGCTTTTTTTTAATGTATTTTTGTGATTAAGTAAGTCGTGTTTTGATTTCCGGAGCCGTTTTCATAATAATTAAAATAAATTTAGAATGAAAACGGACAAATTTACAGCGTTACCATTACATTATTTTACATATTTGCGGTGTATGTTTTCTGCAAGAAAATATTGTTCCAATCGAAAAACAATTACAAACTTTTTTTGAGTAACCTAGATGTAATCTCTGGATCTAGTTGGTTAATTGAAAGTCAGTTTCTTTATTTTTCGTATAATTTTTATGAGTAAACCCAGAAAAAAATATAGGAAAAACGAAAAAGTTTACGGAATAATATAGTTTCATTATTTCAATTTTGGTTTTTTTTTTTTTTTTTTTGGAATTCAGTTAAATATATATTCGTGGAGACTTGACATTTTGATACAATTTACATTTGACTGGGTAAATATTTTTATAATAATTTATAATTTTATATTTGTTAGTTTTTTTCACGTAGGTAGTTTTTCTTTGGTAGGTAGTATGTCGATAAAATTGTTTGTCTAAACAGGAATGCTTGATAATTTAACACGAGGTTCATTTTAAGTTGATGTTAGTAGTAAAAAAGAAAGTTGTTAGTAGTAAAAAGTAAATCGTAAATATTACGACAATTAAGAACACGTATAACATATCTTCGCTCAGAATCGTTTTTCGATAGCAATGGTTTATCGTTACTTATAGATATAAATTAAATAACAGTGTACCCGAACCTTCCCGGATTCTCACCTACAACAGTGGTGCACCAATCAGCAGTGTAGGATATTTATATATTTTTTCATTATTTTTTGTAATTATTATAAAATGGCGGAATACAAAAATCTGTCGCTGTAATCAATCACAACTGCATACAACGGCACCGTACAAAACGAAAACTATTGTATATAATATTGTTATTTCACTTGATTATTAAATGCGCCTAATTTACTAGGTATAGGTATAGTATAAAACTATAAAAGTATAATTGAAAACGTAATGGATTCAGTCGGCCTGACGCGGTTTTTATAATATCGAAAAATTACAAAGAAAAAAAAAAAAAACGATTTTTCTGCGACGGATTATGAAATTCCATTAAAATCGTCGAGCATAATTTCTGGACACGTTCACTTAAATATTGTATCATAATAATATTATAGTAAACGGCCCCGCAGGCTACAGGAGGATGAGTGTCGGCGACAGTTTACTGAAAACGGGTAAACTTAAATTTAATTCCAATTGACATTTTTATAGATATATTATATAACTTATGGAAGTATAGAAATTGTAGTACGCGTTTTGTCCGTAGTCATTCCCTCTTATCATTTCGTCGTCGTTGCTGCATGTTACCGTCAATACCGATAACGACAGTTTAATTTTAGATTCCAATTAAGCGGGGGGGGGGAGGTCGAAGAAGCTGTAAATATACTATATTATATTAGTTTTTTCCAAGACTCGTCTGTCCCTCGAAAACACTTTTCCGATTCGTATCGACTTAACTTTTACGACACGCCTTAGAATTTTTCTTCCCGTTTAAATTTCTATTGTCGGTCTCGTGTTTGAACAGTGCGCGCGTTATTGTTGATTTCTAGGTTTTTCACTTTAATTTTTCATACAATATATCTACAGATCTGATCTTACGAAACACAAACCGATCACTCAGGTATACATTATATCGCGATCGCGGACTGTAAGCATATTCTCGACTGTTTTCGTTATTATAGAGACGCCGGAAATTCGATAATTCGAAGAAGAAAAAAACCGCACTTTTTATAAAATATTTACATGTATAATACACTCAGACGTGTTGTACAATATGTGCAGACGCATTTTTCTTTATTATTTTTTTTTCGGCCGAGCTCGTAAAAACACAATAGCCAATGATCGTTCCGGCGAACGCCTTGTGATTGCCCTGCCCATTACCACAGCTACCACGTTTCGTTTTTACGCGAATCGGACAAGTGTTATTATATACCTAGGTATACGTTTATAGAAGTACGGCCGACCCGAGTCCGGGTGCGAATCTTAAACCGCTTCGACTCGTTTCCGGTCCCGTAGGTACTCGGACGTGTTTATATTTTTCGTTTATTTTCGCGAAAATGACGTTCATTTAATTATATACGTATACATAAACGCGGCCGTTGTCTGAAATTCGTATATTTCAGGCACCGCCGCCGTCGTTCGAAAATGTTTAAAACATTTGCCAAAATACAATTTTACACCGGCACACCGATATTTTCTATTGTAATTCTGTTTACCAATCACTCGGACAAACGAGCGTATTGTATTATTATTTACTTATACGACGTGTGCCTCGGATCGAAATATTCGTTTCGAGATTTAAAGGTCGATAAACTGCCGGACTCATATTATATTATATACTCGTGAATAGCGTTTTTTAATACTCAGAGATTACGTTTTACACGCACAATATATTTTGCGAGTGAAAAATAAAAAATTAATAAAAAGTCCACAAGTCACCGCGATGCTGACGATCAGCTGACGTCCAAAAATGATCGGAAGGGTCGAGGGTAAAAAGACTGCGGGGAACCCGTTTCCAGTTCAAAATATTATCACCCGATATTTTAAGAAAATCGTTTCATATCGGTTCGTTAGCTGGCGGCGTATTTAGGGAGGGGGAGGTCCAGGGGAACTGTCAAAAAAAAAAAACGGATAAAAATGTTCCTGCGACATAAATAAGTATGTGATAAGTATAGTAATTATACATTTAGTCGTATTATTGTACAATTTGGTTTTAAGCCGTGGCTTAATACAAAGTGCGATAAAGGCAAGGTATATTTACCTAAGATAAAGAATATCGCTCGTAAAACTGATTATTGAAAGATTATAATAGGAAAAAAAAATTCCAGATACATAACTGTTATCACTATGGAACCCCCCTCAAAAAAGTTGAAAATACGTTAGTGTTATTAGCGACAGCCTAAGTGTGTAACACACACATATGGGCTTCGTATATCAGTTTGAGATTTATTTTTAATCGAGTCCCAGCCCTAGCTCTCGGAGCGAACGAGCGGAAGTGGCCGAAGACCCGCAAAACCACAGTTGAGAAGCTCTATCCAGCTTTTTCGTTTTCGGGCTGTTATCGTTTTCCAGATCCTTATTGTTTTCGGACGTTTGTGGTCTGCCCCCAACAGCCATGATATATGTATGCTCTGAGGTAAAATGATAAATGATTGTCCAGTCAATCGTCATTAATTTCAATAAAATCTATAGTGAAAATGTCTAGAAATTGATTACATATAATCGATTTTTAGCGGATTGTGCCACCCAGTCTTCGCTTATCCCTATAGGTACTTACATGGTTGAATTAGATGTATCCGCGAATGATTACATAAAAATCGACGATCGGGTAAATATGAGTAATGAATTTAATGCTATTGTTCTTACTGCGATAAATAAAATAAAAAGATATAGGATATAGCGTTTTAAATCAACAAATTTGGGTAAGTTTGTTCCTGTATGCTCGTACAATATTAAATAATGCAGCATTCAATAAAAAATGAAAAACACGGTAATATATTTTCTACTTGGTAAAAACAAACTTCGCCATTAGACTATTGCACGCGGTTAACTCGGCAAACCTGCAGCTGCTGTGTTTACAGATGGAAAAGTTTTTTCTTTAAAAAAAAGTCATATTATTATTATTATTATTTTTTTTTTATTTATGTTTGGTTGGAAGTTTCTTTTTTTCTTTTTTTACACGCAATTTTTCACGTTTTCATACCTACGCGAACTGTGCATTTGAATATTTTATTCATCGTAAAATAACAATATTCTATCGTTCCGACGTTTATTTTTAAAATATTGTTGAAGATCTATGCGTAGTCATTTTATGCGATACACAAAAATGAACCTATTGTTTTATGCCACAAAGAGTGCACCAGAATAAAAAAGAGAAATAGGTTAAATGCATAATATAAAATTGCAGTATTCGCGGTGATTTCGCGAACAACGTGAGAGCGAATATGATTATTTAATGAATTTCAATAATATTATTGTAATATTTTGTAAGAATAAAATCCATCTAAAAAAAAAAAAAAAAAACTGTAAAATTACTTTTTTTTTATTTATTTAAAAAGATTATTTTATTTTAACGATTTGCATACTATTATCTACAGTTTTATTTTGTTGATTCAACGAATATTTTTATATAAATACCTCCAATATTGTACGTAGTTTTACGCTATACCGTTTTGTAGAAATCAAAATTTACATAAAAGTTATTTGTTTTTTTTATGTGTTTGCAAATTTCGTTTTATACTCGGAATGAAAATATTTCAAATAGTTAAACGTTAAACGAAAGAATGTTGCTAATGTTTTATTTTGTGAGAAAATTCATATTACACTGTGCTTCATTCCGCAGTGTTATAACATTCAACGAATGCTTTTACACTACGAAACACAGAAAGTTCCAATTATTACGATTTGTTATGTGATTTTTATTTCAAATCATTTAACCAGTTTTTCTTTGTGTATTAAAAAAAAAAAAAATCAAACAGTTTCTAGTCAAATTTATTCAAGTTTTAGGTAGAAATAAAATAATTTAGCCATTTATCAGTTTTCTTATGCATTAATAAGGATTGCAATTATCAAAGAAACGAGCAGCTCTCGAATTTTACATTCCCGTTATTTGTGGGAGGAGGGGTGAAATCACTACGGTCATTTTTGATTTTCAAATAACAATAAATATTACAATGTCTATAAATTAACGAGATTTTAGTTTAAATACATTTTGGTGAAGTCACTTTTAATGATTTGTAACCACACAATTTCCATTTGTACGTCAGTTAGGGTGGACCCACACAAATCCGATCAAATAAATTTTTAGTATTTGACCTAATCAATATTAAAGGACTTAGCATACTATTCGTTCAAAACTCATAAATAGGAACCATTTCTTCTTTCTTTTTATCAAAAATAATTAGTGTCGCTTATAAGACCTTGAAAATTAATTTTATCGGGTTCGGGCGAGTATACTAATGTAAATGTTATGGTGACAAATCTCTGTACAAATGATAAAACAATTACTGACTTAGATTTTGGGTCGAATTTCCAATATGCGGGAGCCAACGTGACGGAACTGTTGACGATATAATTCAACAATTAAGTTGACCGTTTTGTGGGTAAAAGGAGAGTAATGAAGCACTATTTAAACAATACATTTGAAGGTACGTTATTAATCGATTTAGTATTTAGGTAATAATCTCACCTCTTCCTTCATTCTATGTAATGGTTAAAATATTATAGTGATATAGGTATAAACAACGAAGTAAGTCCAGGTTTTTTTGATATATTAACTATTATAGGAGCTATCAACACGTTAAATTTTCGATTTTTCTGACTAAAACGTAAACAAATTTAAATTCAAAGCTAGTTCAATCCATAGTTATATACAATTAAAAAAAAAAGTCAAATGGAATAATACATCTCCCTATTTTCCCCTATACTCCGTAAATACGTCACTTTTAGTATTGTATTAGTATTTTAGTTAATTATATGTCGTTATCTAAAAATCGGAAAATTCATAAAAATTTGGCATTGAAAAATCGTCATTTCCGCCGTCGTATAAAGGAAAAATACAAACTTGAAAGATACCATATTATTTGTAAAATGTATTTGTATTGTACTAATTCTATTATAATATAATACGATTATTCAAAGATTATTAAAATCTCTACCGGCACGTTTAACGATCTCAAAGTGATTTAACCGACTCAGAAATCTAACGAAAATCCTGGCCGAGTAATAAAGTAAATATAATAATTATTAAGTACCAGAAGTATAATATAATTGTGTATTTGTTTGCTTTGACGAATAAATGTGAAAAAAAAAGAATTGCTTTTATATCTATTGTGGTTTTTTTTTCTTACACGTATATGTATATTACATTTATTTAATGAAATTGCCCATTTCATGAAAAGTTATTCATAAAATGAAATGGAAACCGTTTTTTTCCATTTATTGAAATAAATACAAATTTCATGAAGTGGATATCTTTTCACGAAATGGATACTAAAATGTTCATATCGTGTAATTTTTTTTCATCAAATGGCCGTCTACTTGGTGAAACAAAATATAACATACATTCAATTCATAATATACTGTCATTGGTTTAATTTATTTTATTTAAATTTAAATTTATTTGTTTAAACAATAAATTGAATTGTGACAACGATTATTACATTTTAATTTAGCTTCTAAACATGAGCAACGGTTAAAATTACATTTTTTTTTTTACACGAACAGCTCAAATTACTTGTCGGCCCTGATAAAGCAGTAACTGTTATTTCTTTGTTATTTTTTATTTGATCAACATTAATACAATTTTATGTGGCCAGGTGCAAATTTCCAGATCTAAACCATCCTTTTAATAATCCATTCTAGGTTCCTATACGATTCATATTATTTCTTTGATCTCCAATAAATTATATAATATATTTTTTTTTATTTTTTTTTTTTGAAATCCAACAAAAATAATGAACGATAACATTTAATAATTTATTCGAATGGGTTTTAAATTTCCCTTATTGTACATTTCTTAAAAATCTGAATAATATTATTAGGTACTATAGGTAATAATGTACTTTTTTGTTAAAAATAACGCAATGTATGCATTACTCAAATTTTTAAAATTGTCTACCTTTTATTTCAGACACAGTTTATTATATCTATATATTCTATATAATATTTATCTAGTATCTCGTCTATAAAAATGTTAAACAAATATATTTAGTTTTTTTTTTCTCGAAAACTTATGAATCTAAAGTAAAAATTTAAGTACCTGCAGTGCTCAGATTATACAAATAAAATAACAGAGACTATTCCACGAGACTTGGAACAAATTAGCTCGTTTTGTGATTAACGAACCTGACCTAACCCTTAATAACCAATAATCTTCCTGCAGGCTAAAGTTTTGTTTGCATATTTATTTAATTTTTCAACAAAATTTTTGTTAAAAAAAACGACGTTTAGATTTTCGTAAAAATATTTACTTTATTATCGCACCGGGCAAAAGTTCACTATGACGCAGTAGTGATAGGTAATAATTATAATATCAATAATTGCGAACGATAAATATTAAATTCTGAAAAATATTTAAAATATTAAATATATTTTCTAGTATAGCTGATTATATAATAGATGGTTTTTTTTAAAAAAATATCATCATTTTCGAAAAATAATCAGTAAAGAGACGGTAAAAAAAAAAAAAAAAAAAACTGTAACGGAGTTCCATTTCCCCGTTACCCCTCCCTCCCAATTCATGCGCTGAGTTCCGACGATATGCGTCTCATCTATATAGTGTCTTGTTCGTCCCTGAATACGATATTATTGAAAGAACACAAAAACCTAATCTATTTTGCGGCAGAACTAGTGCATAGGTTGTATATATACATATTTATTTAATAAATATTTGTACTTATAACTTCATGTGAGTACGACAAAGCCGATGACGGTACAGAGATTACGGTCGGACGGTTTACTGGCGACTCGCGAGGGGCGCAGCCGCTTAACCCCATAGATTACGTTTGCTATTCAATAACAATAACAATAAAGTATCTGAATATGTGTAGTGTAAGTACACACGTGTACAACGTACATATTATGTAGATACAAGTACTCTCCCTCTCTCTCTCTCTCTCTCTCACTCTGTCTCTTTCTCTTTCTCTCTCTCTGTACGTACCT
The DNA here is from genome assembly GCA_902439185.1 of Cinara cedri. Classification (NCBI taxonomy): domain Eukaryota; kingdom Metazoa; phylum Arthropoda; class Insecta; order Hemiptera; family Aphididae; genus Cinara; species Cinara cedri. The sequence goes on along the minus strand of CABPRJ010000532.1, from coordinate 44,300 downwards.
TACGTTATAGAAGTAGGTATTGACGTTTTTCGAATTCTCGTGACCGTTAAACGCACTTTTCGTCATTTATATACAATCCGTATAAAAATTATAATATTGCTCGCGAAAAGATGTTTTTGATAACATTTTTTTGAGTTTTTTTTCTTTCTTTTAGTTTCTGAGCGAAACGAGGAATTTATTGACTTTAGTATACTGTATTTTTTTTTATTACTTATTAATAATAAGTTATTATTATTAGTATTTTTTTTGCGCCGGTAAAAACTTTTCTACCGGATACCATTCAAAAACTTTTTAGGAACTTACTTATAGTGTATTTTATCTAGCCGGTGTATTAAGGAGATCATTTTTTTATTTTTTTTTAATGAACGAATAGGAAAAACTAACAAATTTGTTTACGATTTTTGTTAATTTCTTGGCTACCTCCTTAGTTATGTTTTTTGCCCCTCTTCCAACTTTCCTCTTAAAACAGTGGCAAACCCTTTAACAATATCAGCCCTTTTCTTTTAATTCTGATAATAATCGTTCGTAAAATCTCGAGGGGATTCGATTTTGATTAGGTTTCAGATTCGATTTTTGTTTGTTACCTATATCTATAATTATTATAGACCTCGGTTGAAGTTTCTAAGTTGTGAATCTTTACGCATACGGATTATATTATTATTACAATGGAGTTTATTTTTGACGTTCTTTGCCAAGGAATGAACATTATACTTTTTACTTTATTCGGTTCTGTTTCCTGTTCCGATTTTTGAAATATTTTAGTCCGTCCGTTTCAATTATTTCAAGAATTTATAGATTCAAAACATTATTTATTTTCGGTATGATCTCAGTCTCTGTTATTTACTATATCGTGACATATAAATAATATAAAATACTTATAATCTAAGATAAATATCGCGAGATATGAATACACGCATTTGTGATTTATTAAAGATATAAGTTTTCATTTGAAAAACCAAAGTTGTTATCGCCACAGAATAAGTATTCGAAAATAGCAGGGTTTTTTTTTACTACACTTAAAAATTCTAAAAATAAGAATTTGAATTTATACGTAATTCAACCATACAAATGGGGGTGACCATTGTTAAAAGTACACCTTGCATACATAACTATAAACGTTTAAGACAAATGTGGTAACGGGGGCGGTAAATATCCTTCTCGTTCCTCGTTTTTCCGTCCCTACAGAATACGATGAACTTACAAGTAGGTAGATATTGTACGATAATATCGAATTATTGCGTAGAATTACTATAGGTAATAATAGTGCGACAATACGTAAAACTGAAATTGTTTTATCGATTCGCGAAGTTCAAAAAAAAGAAAAACAATTATTAAAAAATACCTGTTTGTCGAAAGGCCTTTACATAAGCCGGTCTATGTATAATAATAATATTATTATACTAAACTATGCATATGACATCGCATAAGACGTCGTTATTACTTAACCGCACGTGCAAAGGATTCCGCGGGGCGGAATGGCCAATATTATATTATAAGACGGTTGACCTTTCCTCCCCCCCCCGTCGGAACACCGGCCAAAGATCAATTTTAGCCTGTAGGTGTATACACCGTATATAAGAGGATATTATTATTATTATTAATAATCTAAGATATTTAAATATGGGTACCTCGTCGTCGCGGGCATACCTAACGTTTTAAATTAACTTCGGGTTAACTCCGGATATGCTCCGGGATAATGAAAGAGCATAACGGGCATATAAAGTGGAAACTATAATATAATTCGCCGGGGTTATTTACAAAGCGCCGGTAAGCGGCGTTGTGAATTATTCGTAAATCGAATAATCGAAGCGACGAAAACGCTTTGATCCACGAGACGTGTAATTTTCCATAGCGACGACGGCGGCGATGGCCTAAACTCTAAATCGGCCGCATATATTTTATGAGAGGAACAACGATGAAAGATCAAAAACGGCGGTGGTGGCCCACGCTTGAAACGGCATTATAATAACTCCGGGAAGGAAACGATTATTTAAGATTTCGGTATATAATATACTGTAATATAACCTTTAAACGCTCGCTATTTCGGCGAATATTAACTTTTTTCAGAATTTGTTTTATTTTTTATTTTTAGAACACTATTAAGAAACGAGCGGCTTTAAAACGTAACGTTATTTACTTTATCGCCCTTACAATATTTGGCGATGAAACCGCTATCAACTTTTGATTTTAAATTAGCAGCGAAAATTCCATAAAAAAAACTAAAAAAACGAAGTTCCCATTTGAGTGCATTTTCAATTTCCGTCAATCCATTCACCAAATATTTCATATTGAAGTCAGTGGCAGCCCCACCTCCTTAAACGCCAGGTCTGATTGAAATGCGCTGTTTTTGTGGGTCAAGACAGAGTAGCGGATCACTTTATTGAAATGCCGGGCACGGTCACCGCAGCCGCATGAACGCAATTCCACTCTTGTCCTCTTATCCTTTACACAAACTTAGAAGTTGAACATGTCTTGTCAACGAGTCGACATAAATTACGAATTTCAATACCAAAGTTTATTTAAACTAGAACTTTGTCTATTTATCGGGTTTATAATACAGGTTGCTATTTGAAAATCGATAGCGGTTTTACTACATACATAAAGGTTATAAAAACTAACAATAGGTAATTTAACGTTTTAGAGTTGTTATTTCTTAAATATTGTAGAAATCTAATTTTAAAAAGAGTTCATAGTTTCCGTGATAATGAGTGTTCTAGCTGGTTATTACGACCACCCCGAACGTTCTGATGTAACTAAAAATACTATCTGAAACTCATTATTATCGGTATTTAAAATGTATTGGGAGAGGTAAAAGTAAAATGTTAAGAAATGTTTAGGACAAATCAATACAGGCAAATGTCGGCGTTCAAAAACTGAAACATAATTAAATAATTTAAATTTTGTATAATATAGGTTAAGTTATGTATGTTATAATCCTTATATAAGTATAAGAAGGAAAAGAAAAGAACATGCATAGTACAAAAGTTGTTCAGATTCTTAGCGAATCGAGGAATGTAATGTATTTACTATAATGTAATTTTATTATTATTACCTATTTTTTTCGACTATAAAAAATTGTTCTACCAGAAACCTTTTTCCTGTCATAAAACGTGTAGGTAACTTTGATCTTATTGGTGCATTGAGGTTATTTTTTAATTTTTCCTAATAGATCAGAAAAAAATTGACAATTTTTTAGTATAAGTATCGATGATTTATGCATTACTCTGACACTAAGAGAAAAAGTACGTTTAATAATACTCTATTCAAAATTGTTTTTCGTTAGCAATTATTTAACGTTGCGTATACAGATTAAAAATAAATTACTCTATTCTCTCTTCTAACTTCCAATTTCTAAAACACCGGCACACTATCGAGTTTTTTTTCTCTCCTCGTAAAACACGCGAAAATATGTCCTTAGACCGAAACGGTTGGTAGTAGAATATCGAAAAATAAAGGCTAAAATAAAAACGAATCGTACATAGGTATTTAAAAAAAAATCACCAAACTATTGTAATGTAAATTTATTGAAACAAAAGTAAAACTATATAATTTTGTATAAACTGTCTAAAATTAACGGTCATTTTTGCGTTTTATAACGGAAAACACACGGTCTGCCGGCGATTCAACATTTTTTTTTTTTTTTATTGAATTATATTCGGTGTACCGTCACGCAGTTCACAGACGATAATACAATATAATAATAATGCAATTACCGTGTATACGAGTATAGATTAAACCAGAATGCGTGTTTACATAATTATTATGACCACCGCTGCCGGTTCATCGAACACGTAATTACATTACCTGTATAATTTCTAAAACCTTCCAAAAGGTTTTTTGACCGCCAAATTTAATTTGGGGCGTAAAAAGTTTAATAAAAACACCCTCATCCTGGCCAAAACATGGCTAATATTCATAATGAAATTCAACCCAACCATGATCACTACGGTTCTAAAATTTTATGAAATATTTCATTTTGATGAAACAAAACAAATACACGCAATTTATTTTTAAATTTAAAACTCAAATCGTAACTACGGCAGATATCTAATTAGAACACTGGACGGTCACGGTGAACTTCCTGTAGCTTTTGAAATATTGTTTACAATACATTGAAAACAAATAGTTCAGTCAATTTTGAATTTTTAACGTTTACATTTTTGTTTATTAAGGCACACCGATTTAATCTGAATAAAGAATATCATAATACCTATTTACAGTTTAAAATAAATCCAATATTAGTCAGTCAAGGTCTTATAAAACCTAACCTTACGAAACCAACTCCTGAAAAACAACTAATAAAACTACAAAAAGGAAAAAAAGACGCCTTAGGATAATGAGAACGAGTGCAGCCACTGTTATATGTAATTTAATGTATATTTGTTACCAACGATTAATAATTGCTAACGAATAATACGATTCTGAGCGGAGATCTGTTGATACTTGATAGTGTAGTTGTTTTGTCAACAATATATATGTCATATATTATGGTAAAATAATCACATAGGCAATATGTATTTACTTTAAAAAAATTTGCTTAATATTGTACCTATTTATCCATAATTTCCCGTTTATTGGGAAAAATATCGAGAGAATCAAAAAATGACCTCTTTAAAGTACCTCCCTAAACTAATTTCCTTTAAAAAGAAATTTCTATCGTTATAAGCTGGAGCAATATTGCTAGTAGAAAAGTTGTCCACAGGAAAAAAGAAGGCCGTAATATTTTTATTTAATACCTCCATTTCTTATATTTTCCCTTTTTTTGTTTTTTTTTTTGGTTTTTTAAATTTTACGAGAAAATTCTTGAGAAAATGAAAAAAAATTACCTCCTCACTTCGATTTCCTTTCAGAAAAAGTGCTACACTTAGAAACTGGAGCAACTCTTTTAATAAAAAAGTTGCGCACAGATAAAAAAAAAAATAAAAATAAACATCTTTGTAATACTATATGTTTCTTCGCTCCACTCAGAATCTAAAATAAAAAAAATGTATTTTAAAATATTTCAAAATATCATAAAAAGTGTGGATTTAAACGCTTTGAAAAAAAACAAGAAAAATGCCTTAAAAAAATACAATTTAATGCACTAAAATTAAAAAAAAAAAGTTAATAAATTCTCTACAAATTATGTTAAATATTAAGAAAACAATTTTTTATTAGGTATACAAATTTACTAAACATTAAACTATTGTTTATGTGCTTATCATTTTCTTTATTGCAGCTGACATCATATTTATTTGGTACCATCTAACCTATTTTAAAAATAAAAATATGAACTTTTTTTTCTTTAAGAGGAAATCAAAATAAATTTTACACATTTTCGCCGCCGGAAATGACCAAAAGCAACAGGAAAACGATACCTTACGGACACATTGCACGCGAAACCGCGATGGTCTCTATTTTCGGTGGGGGGATGGGTATTGTGACAAAACATCAAAACAAAGTCGTGGTATTCGATTTGGACGTATATAATATAACACCCATAAATTCGTAACAAAAATAATAGCGATAATACACATAGACACCGTGAATACAAGTTTCCACGCGAAAAATGAATATCGCCGTTTTTTTTTCTCTGTTTGTTCTGATATTTTTGGAGAAAAAATAATAACTCGCACAGTCTACTGAAATATATATTATTACTACAATAGCAGCTGCGAACGCACGCAAAGCGCCGTCTAATTTCAAACATTTCGAATATATAACAAATACGCGTATATATCCTTCCGTCGGACGGTCGCCGCCACCGCCGCGACTGCAATAACCGCAGATAGGTACTGTTGCGGACTATTATGTAACAAAAAAAAAAGTAAAAATCATAATCAAGTGTTATTGTTGCGCGTTTCTGCAACGGCAGCGGCGGCGTAATATACGCAACTACACTGCAGCTGTTGTAAAACGGCGTTGTAGTCAGTCGGTATGTACGTATATACAATACACGCGTTTAATATTTCATTCAAACAATACGCGCATACCGCACAAAAGAAAGTACGGAACAATATATATAAACATGTATATAATATACATTTTATACTGGTAACTTTAGAGAGAAAGAGACAGAGAGACAGAGAGATAAAAGCCAGTGATACGGCGCGAGACGCGGTATACCGCGCGGTTTTAACCGTGCAAACGCAAGCGTGCGCGTGAAACTCGTCGCTGGTATATTATTATTATTATTCGGACTGACTGGAGGAGAATATTGCTGTAGTTTGCATTTTAATTAGACAAAGACGACAAACAATAATAATTAATAATCATAATAATATCGTCGTCGGATCGGCTTTTGGGTACGCGCGCGTGTGTGATTGGCGTGCAACTGATGGAAATCGTCGGGCGTTTAAACGTGTACACTATAAACAAACACGCGCGTGTGGGTTTGTATTGTCATCGAGAGGACACGACTGAAGCGCGCGAGATCGTCGACGACGGTCCGGAAAAGCAGAATCGAAAAACGACGTCGTCGTCGCGGCTAAGCGGTTCTGCAATTGAATATAAATAAACAAAACGAAAAGCCAGTACAACGATCGCGCAGGGCTCCTGGTTGCTTATAGTCACCGTTCCGTATATGATTTCGAAAGAATTCGGGTGACACATTATGTAGCAGTGGCAAATTATCTTCTTGCAAGCTAAGACAAAATTTTATTTCAGAAATTATGCTAATTTTGAAATTTGAAGCTAGATTATTGTAGAAAAAAAAACCGAAAAAGACGTCCTAGGATATTGGAGACGGTTGCAGCCAATATTATAGGTAATCTGGTATAGGTTTATCTGTAAGCAACGATAAACTATTGCTAACGAAAATACGATTCTGAGCGCAAATTTAATTGATAGTGACGCTTTGTAAACAATATATATGCATAATATGACAAAATAATTAAATAGGCATTATATATTTTCTTTAATAATTATTTATTTAATATTTTACGAATTTTTCCATACTTTTCCATGTTATACACAGAAAAAAAAAACCATAATATTGTTTTATTAATACCTACATTTCGTACATTTTTCGTTTGTCTGACATTTATCCCGGTTTTTCCTAGATATTATGAAAAACCGCTTGAAAAATAAAAAAATTTCCCTAAATAACCATGGGTATGAAATTTCCTTTTAGAAAATAAGCTACATTTCCAGTAGAAAAGTTTGCACAACAAATCAAGAAGTACTTTGCGAATTAATTAGTCCGAGGACGTGATGGCTAGGGTCTTTAGATACATCCAAAATGCATTTCACTTTTCCTTGTTTAGGTAAAGGGGAAAAATATGCAAACAACTAGTGTGTGACACACTGATTTGAACTCAGAACACCTATAGGAAGATAATAGGCATAAATAATCATAAGATCACAGTAAATATACTTTGAGAAGGATAATATAGAGTTGTTCAACATAACATATAATATCCGCATAATATCAAAACTTTAAAAACCTATATTTAAAAAACTTCAGTCGGCTTAATTCTGACTTTACATTGCTTTTAAATCGCCAATATACATACGTTCAAAAAAAAAAAAAATTAAAAACCAGACATGTTCCACATAGTTTTTTACTTAAAATAGTACAATAAATTCATTTTTACCACAATATAAGACTTTTAATGAACATATGCTGTTAAATTTTGAAGCATTTTTGTTCAAGCCTAACAATTTTACAACAGAGTACCTACCGAATAAAAATTACGTACAAAACTTGCAAAATTGCTTGTCAAATGTTTTGAACATTTTACCACGTTTAGAAAATTCAAATATAAATTTACTGTCCAAATATTAAGTCATTACGAAATATTTTTAATTGAATTACAACAGATAAAAAGATTGAAAAATAATAAGAGCGTTATTTTCGTAAATTTCCCGTTTTTCTTATGTTTTATTCTGGTTTTTCCCAGATAATATGAAAACCGTTTGGATAATCAAAAATTGACTTCCCAAAAGTACCATCTGAACAACATTTCCTTTCAAAAATGGTTCCGTTCGTATATATTTGACCAAGATTTCTGGTAGAAATTTTGTACACAGTATAAAAAAAAAAATTTAAAAAAAAAACATCTTAGTAAAACCAATACATTCTTCGCTACACTCAGAGTCTAAAACTTTAAAGTAATGAAGCTGTAACGCTGTAAATTTGTCAATTTTTCCTAATTTTTATTAAAACTGCTTGGTAATTAAAAAAAAAAAAAAAGAGTTCTTCTTTGTACTGTATATATTATAAGTTGCCTAGCGAATTTTATATTGGCGTGATATACTTATATCGTTGTATTATATTTATTTGTTTAATTCACACGCACCGACACTTTCGGTTGTACGTGAATGGAAATATAATATTGTAATTAAAAAAAAGAAAAAAAAAAGTTATCCCGTGTTGGGGTATTCAATCCTTTGTTTTGTTTTTATTATCGTTTTTTATTTTATTTTTTTTTTGTTATGTCCAATCATTTCCGGCAGAAGAATAAACTATACAGAGGCACTCATTTAAAGAACAACGAAATGGTTTCACTATATAAATTATATGGATATACATATATTTGTTTTTCCAATGGTTACGTGTTCGAAAATTATTAAGTTCAATCGAAGATTAAGGACATCGCTGCATTCCTATGTACAAACTACACCGTTGATGACTAGGATAACACGCACTGCGAACGCCACAATATAGGTATACCTTCGTATACAGTATTTAAAATTTCAAAATTCCAATTTTCGTTAAATCTGTACTTGCCCATCAAAAAAAAAAAAAAATCATATACTACGATGTTCGTAGCCAACGTTAAATAAAATAACAATATTGATTTATACGACGCCAACGATAAAATATAGGATTGCGAACGATTTACCGACGACAAGCCAGTGGCTTACTTAGATCTTTCTTACGAGGGGGGGGGATATATTTTCACTCAACAAAATACATTTAAAAAATATCTAACGTCACATCAAGCATGAAGTTATCGGTTGATTTCCTGATTTGTTACTGAAGCTCGTGTTGTCTTTTTCTTGCATGATTCAAACATAGAACGTTGAACAATTTACTATTAAATTATTAAACAATATTCAGTAGATAACATAGATACGTTTTGACCGTAAATACCACATAATCAACAAAAATAATAATATTTTCTTTGATACTAAGGTAATCCAATCAACAAAAATTATACCATCAAATACCAAAATCCCTGTATCAGCTATCCTTTAGGAGTTGAATTTTAGAAATATTAATAGCTATACCTTCTCCGAATCATGCAGAATATGGAGCGAAAACTCCGTTAAAATCGATCTAGCAGATTTTGAGTTTATAAAGGGCAGACAGTCATTATTTTTTATGTATAGAGATAATATTATAATGTATGTTATAAATTTATAATACAAAGTCTAAGCACCGGTATTTTATAGAAGAGAATTTTTCAATAATATCAACTGGTATACTTAGTTCCTGGTACATTTATTTTGTAACTACAGAAATCAAGGACAAGAGACAACGGTCGAACCGCCAAAATAAAATAATAACACTAAAAACGTTGACCCGGTTTGACCATAGATAAAAAAAATATTGTAATTTCTATAGATTTGACCGTGTTATCATATTATTAACTACCTACTTCATGAAAAAAAATTTTTTAAATAATTGTAAAAAACAAATGATAATGCACACATACTTTTGAACACATCTGGGAGGGTGGGCGAATGCTCCTCTTGTCGATAATACCCACAAACGTGCATATAATTTAATACGAGTACTTGGGACATTAACTTCCTTAGAGCAGTATCAGGTTTGGAGTTTATAAACGAGATTTATATGTTTCGAAGTTATAGTTTAGGTATACCTGAATCTCAACTTTTATGCAATTTTCTTTTCTTTTCTTATCGCCTGTGAAGAAGTGAGTGATTCCCTATTTTCGATTATTATGAGAGTTGGGTTAAGTTTTAAAAACTGTCTACAATTTTGTAAAATTTGAATTTGTTTTACATTCTGTTTAGAATGGGTACGGTAGATTTTACGGACAAATATTACATTTTAGACCGAAAAGTCATAAAGTGTAAGGTTTTGTTTGACAGAATTACATTTTTAAAGGCAGTTTTAAATATATATTATTTCAGCTGTTATTATGTCGCTAAACAAAAATATAGTGATTTTCTCTTTATGTTCTTCACCATAACATATACAATTTCCGGAATATTTAAAATCACCTCTTGCAAATCTTAGTAAACTTGTTAGTCATCAAAATCCATTTTAAAAATTAAAATGCGTAAAATCCAAACCTTATAGTTTTGTCTTGGTTTTCAGTCTAGATACAATTTTTTTTTTCAACGACTGTAATCCCTTTGTGGACACTTTGTTTGAAACGGAATTTTTTTTTTTTGAATAAATTCTGTTAATCCAATTTTCAGGTTATAAAACGAATGTACTTTTACCTAAATACATACTATATATTGTGTACCCGTATAATATTAAAAATTCGATATGTTAATATTATAAGGTCGAAAACATTTTGATCGTGACTTTCAAAACGTAGATCCCTTAATGGTGGTCGACACCATGGTTTTACGTGGAGGCGTGGGAATTAAAACGCTCTATTCACCTGGAAGTCTGCACCAGAAAGTACCACTGATGAAAGTATATAGAAGAAGTAATCCTTTAATCTTTATAGCAAAATAATCTTTTATAAACGTAAAAGCTAAATACACGAACTGCTGGGAGTTATCGCTATTTTACAACGCTTCCGAATAAACGAGGTCTCGTGAAAAATCGCAAATTTTCAGTTTTCGATTATTTTTAGTTTTATCGCAGGACGATAGTTACTATCGAAATATCGTGAGATTGTGGGAATAATAGTAACTATCACTGTTCGAATACTACTAAAGACGTTTTATTTTATTGTAGTTGTGTCGTCCTGACGTGTCTATTGTGTATTCGTATACAACCATACGAATATTCTACTATCATTCAATTATTATATCACGGTACTTTAAACACTAGGTATTATCACAACTCGATAAAAATTCACCGATGAGGTAAGTATTTTCCGTGTTATTTAAAAAATTGTTTAAAAGGGTAAGTATTTCCTACGTTTTCATAACCTCCACCGGTAAAATTGATTGATAAGAGTAAATATATGTATTGCATTACTGTCACGTCTATAAATGATATGAATGGAGGGGTGAAAAAAATTCCTGTTATTTTAAAATATTGTAAAACTAACATAAGAAATTCCTATCTCTCTCGTTCATTAATCCATTGATAGACATAAGAATAATGTAGTATATAATATATTTATTCCTATTAGTCAATTTTACCAGGGAGATTACAAACAACGTATATGGGAAATATTTGCTCCCGTATTTTTACTGACGATGGAATCAAAACAGCGGAAATACTTATGACCTGCAGGGCACATCGTTTTATTTTCGGACGTTTATATGCTAAGTTCATACTATGAAAACCAATAATATATTTACCGGTGGGAGGGGGTGAGGGAATTAAAAATATAACAGCATACATTTATCCCCTCCGTGGACGTTAATTTCGATATGGAGGAGATCTTATGTTTACAGTGCGATATTCTCTATATTTTTGGGGAAAATTCGAGAAAAACAAAATCGAGCAAATTCGCACTATCGTTATTTTTTACTACCGGCGTCAGCGGCGTTGGCGTACGACGGTAAAACCGCATCGTATCGTCTCGTGGATTAGATTTAATTAAAACGCCTATGATTTCGAGACCCCGCAGCCCCGGCGGCGGCACGCGAACTGCGTTTGACGTGCGACTACGTCGAGCGAGCGAAACCCGTAAAACAACGATTATATGTTAATAATCTTATATCTATGGTCTCGTCTTCCGCTGCTACGACGGAACCACGAGGAAGCTACAAGTTATACAAGCGTAAAGCCGCGGATATACCGAGAGAATATAATAATAATAATAATAATAATAATGTGTCTCGTGCACGCCGCACACGATACGAGGCGAAAACTTAACGTCGTCGTCGTCGTCGTCGTCGTTGCCAAAACTCTTTTTAATCTACCTCGACGAATATAATAATATTATTATTAAACACCCGCGTATAAATAATAATAATATACAGGACGTTTTGCATAGAATTGCGGATTTTTTATGAACGTGTATACGTGTTCGTGTTGATATTCGATTTATTGTTGAAACGGTAATATCATTTTTAGATCGTCGCGTTACGGGACAAGTATATTCTCACGAAAATGTCTCGTGCGCCAATCATCACTCACACGATGATGAACGACGTCCAGACGGTATTAAAATCCACATAAACGTAGCACGAAAAATAGGCTCTTGCGGATTTCGATAAACAAGAAAATGTATAAGTTCGGGTTTTGTTGATACATTTATTACAGGTATCAATACATTAAACCATTCACTTTTTCGACTAAAATGTAAAGAAATTTGAATTTAAAAATGAAATTATTTTATTTTACATATGACAAAAAATATAATCAAGACTGCGATTCGAAATACGTTTTATGTCATCCACATGTATAATTGCTCAACCTAACCTATACATTTTTTTTCATGAAGTCACCGTGGCATAATGAAAACAAAGTGAAATTGGACTTGTCAGTAGCTTATAGAGTTATCTGTTGGCATATGTATTAATTTCATCCAAAACAAGAATACATATTTTCAGAACCTCCATGATTTGAAAATGAAAACGACCAAAGTAGGTTCATTCTTTGTAAAACGCCCTGTATAATCTCGTAAATATGCACGTAAATAATTATGTAAGACACACAAACATACACTTGTATGTAACTCGCGAACAGTCCTCTAACTTTGGAGGATAAAGTTCTATAAAAATACTAAACGTATCCGCGACTCGCATTGGCCCAAAAAACTATATTTTTTTTAGAATCTGAGCGTTTTTTTTAAAAAAAAAAATTTATTTATTCGATCCATCTGCTGTTTTTGTATAATAATAATAATAACACGAATTTCGTATTTTGGAGATATAAATGTACTAACCGAGACTCGTGATATTTTAATAACTAGATACAACCATCACTTGGCTTTGCCCTGGTTAAGTCTGGTTATCCAGAAAGCAATAAAAAGAAATTACCCTTGAATTAATTTACCAACGTTTTAGTTTCTTTACTTATATTGTTAGGGTTATCTTCGCCATTGTAATATCTCAGAAGATAATAAAGGTAATAAAATTAGGTTTTTTATTTTTTATTACTCACATGAATAAATATTACAAATATTTATATTTCAATTTATTTTTTATGTTTTCTTCAAAAAACTGAAAAAATATTTTTCATTTTATTATTTTCAACGAATTTGATGATAGCTGTTTTATAGAGTTTAATCTTCTAAAAATGTTGAAGTTTTAACTTTTATTTTTATTAAATTCTCGATTTTTAACATTTTTTCAATTTTCAGAGAAAAGTTTCTACCTATAATATTATAATATTCAGCAGGCTATAATCGCATTCACTAATTATTGATTATTATTATTATGGCTAATTTAGTGTACACTTTTTTTCCTTGGAACTTTAAAAAAAATGGTTGGATAAGTAACCAAACCCTAAAATTACTTTCTTCAAATTTTTGAAAAATATTAAAACCATTTTCTGAGTTTTTTACGAAAACATGAAAATTAAATTAAAGTAACAATATTTTAGTCCTTGTATTCATAATTAATATATATATGTTACAGTTAATATCCGAAATACGTCAAAACTAGTTTTAACTAAGACCTTCACCGATAAAACTAGGTTTAACTTATTTTTGTTTAGTTAGAATTAGTTGTATCTGAAAATCTGAAATAAATTGGTGAAAACTAGAACTATCTAGGGAAAATCCGTAATTTTTATTTTGATAGCTTTGACTAGTTTTAACTAGGAAAAAGAAGAAATAAGTACATTTTAGGATAATAACTGTAGGCGTTTATAATATTATTTATTTTTACAGGATAAACAATCATGACATTTTGAATTGCATAATAGTCTATTTTTCTTACATAAACAACGATTTGTTCTACAAGATTTCTTACATGTGCATCTTACAAAGCCTTGCCCTAACCTTGTTGAGACAAACACGTAGGTATAACGACCGCAACGAAAATAACAAACTGAAAAAACTGAAAACACGGGGACAAAAGCTACTGCGGCCGAATTATTGTCTGTTAGGTATAATCGGTCAAAGTATCTAAAAGTGATTTGATAGACGACTGGTTAAAGTTATCCTAATTGATTTGATAGCCGGCCAGTCGAATTTATAAAGCAATGTTTAGAGATTGCCTGTGATTGCGTGGGTTTTAGATAATACAGGTTGGAATATATGCATTCCAGTAAAAACTAGTTATGACTGACTTATTTAAATCTGTAGTTAATTCTAGTTTTGATGGATTTCGGGTTTTAACTGTAACATATATGTAAAAAAAAAAAAAATTTTATTATTTTTATTATCTTCGGTGATAATATGGATACAATCTTCGTGAGACACTGCGTGTATATATCTTATACAGGAGTACACCTATACATATTGGTTCAAGAAGTTTTAATGACAAAAAAAAAAATCATTACAATTTAGTTATAAATTCACGTGAGATATTTGGAATTTGTTTAAACTTTGAATTTTCAGTTTATTTTTTAAATGTTTAAATTTTCTTTTATATTAATCCTTCTTGCACCAATCAATCATTTATTGAATTAGTTTAATAATATGATTTATTGGGACACTAGATAATTATAGAGAATCATTTAGGTTACATAAACGATTTATTAAACATATTATAATGGTTTATTATATGATTACTTGGTTAGTTGTTGATTTACTAATCTCATTTAAAAGTAATTTAAAATTGCAGGCATATTATATCGAATTATTACATTAAATTATCACAAGGAAAATTATAATTTTGTGATAAGCCTATATTGCTTACAATAATAACAGGATTAAACGGATGTTTAAATGCTTAGTGATCTTAATAACATCTAGTTAAGTGAACTGGTTACGTCCAATTTAAGGGACCGCTTAATCTAACGAACGTTTAATGAATCATTTATTAATTTTTAATGATTTATAAGAGCTCTAATGGTTCATTAAACGTTTATTCAATTTTTATACGACTCACGATAAAAACTCTTAATACTTTTAATTTTTGAAAAGGGAACGTTCTTACTCATGCCAATACAATTAAACAATACAAACTGTTTGGTTTAATCGACATCATTGCCGATATAACTTTTAAAATAAACAATGAAAAATTCAATTTTTGATTGATAAAACCAAACACAAGGGTCATCCACACTAAATTCTACGACATAATGTACCGAAATTATAATTATATTTCTGTAAGGACACTTAAAAATAATTACTTTAAATTTATGCGTATATATAATGTAATTAAACGTATATGTGTATTTTCGCAAAGGAGTATTATGATATTATATTTCATGTATAATATGGGGTGATTATTTAGTCTCATTTAGGATTAACGCCTAATAATAGAGTTTGTTATTAATCATTACACACTTTAGTTTGGAAGAAAGTTTTATTAGAGACATTAATTTTGGCAATTTCGGAAGATCCTATAAGTTAAAAAATTAAATTACAGTGAGCACTATATGCAATATGTATACGTAATGTGAAACAACTTTTTAAAAAACTGCATTGACATTCTAATTTGGTTAACGTTTTAAATGCCACACCTGTCCCCAGTGACAAAATAAATAAATAATTATTATAATAATAAAATACGTTTTAGTTGAATTAAAATAAACTAAAATGGTGGCACTCGCCACTATTCACAAAATGAAAACTCGTTATCTCTTTAAATATATATATATATATATATACATAAATATATATTTTGGATCTCATTTTCCGAATTTTAAAAATCGTTTCCGTGAATTTCGTGATTTCCTTAATAATTGTGTACTATTTGTGTTTTAAAACACACAATCAGAGTTAAAACGTTATTAATTTTACGAAAACGTGCAGTTCGTTTTTTATAGAATTATAATTATATTTATACTAAGTATTTAATTATAGTAGGATATTTTTCATATCAATAATTAAACAATTCATGAATTCCAAGTGTTCAAAAAAATACATTTTTTTTACAAAATTTCCGTAGTATTTTTTTAGTTTTCAAAAGAAAAAAAACTTTTGTCTACTTATAGAATAATAATCGCTACGGTTTTTAATTGATAAGTCCGTGTTTTTCTTTTCATCACTACTGTAGTATTCTTAATTTATATTATCCACGTTATTTTTTTATTATTAAATTAACGATATATTAGTTTTTTTTTTATTTGTTAGTAATTATCGTGAGTTTATTAGGTACTTTTGTAGCGTGGAAATGAAAATCTGTAAATAGTAATAAGAAGTAATTTTTATTATATGTATAATAAATAATTAAGTTCTGTTGGTTGTGTGCTATATTATATCGTAATTTGCAGTATATATTATGATAAAATATACGAGTTTTAATTAAAATGTCTAATTCAAGTATTTTTCAAGAGAATAGCTTAAGTTTCCGTGTTTTTGAATAATAGTGATATTATATGTATTCATATTAAGTTTTGAAACGGACATAAATCTCTGTCAAACTTTTGGTCTACAGTATTATATTATTATGAGTTTTGCAACTCGTGTATAGTAATGATAATAGTAATACAAATATTATACTCTATATTATAGTGTTTATCTTACGAATTCGTGAAATAAAATATTATAATTTGTATAATTCATTTTACGCTATAAATATGTATATACTCGTATAATATAGAATTGATTTTGAATGCGATCAGTATGGAATACGCTGAGGCTTAGTAGAAAATTGTGGATCGGAAACTTAATTAAGCACTTAGCTCTTCGATAACCGTAATGACAGAAGGAAAAATAAAAGGTTAACCAGAAATGGGAAGTCCTAGAGTCCCCTCTGTGAGCAAGTGATGGAAGACACCGGTATAAGAACATACAAGTAGCTAAGAAGAAACATAAGTGATAGGAAAAAATATCAAATGACATCAGTTATCATACAACCAATCTTCATATTAAAAACAAAACAATACTTATTATTCAATATACGTGTATAATAGACAGTGGTGAAAAAAATAAATAAATGGAAAAAAAATAGAAGACTGACTTAAAAAATAAATGCCCGACTCCTGTTACGATTGAACTCAATCTAATCTTTACACCTAAACTCCAAGTCATTCCATAAAAAAATTGAATTCGATAAATAATAAATAGAAATGAAAAATAAGAAAATGAAAATATTTGGACAATACTGGTTGTATTGCGTAAATATCCTCATTTTTCAGACGGGTTTTTCTAAAATCAAAAAATCAAATCTTTTATGCATCAACTAGACAAAATTTCTTAAATAAAGTTCACTTTTTGTTTTTCAATTGAAGCCGGATTTCTGACAGAAAGGTTGTCCGTAGACAACACTCAACATCAAAGTAAAACCAATTCATATACGCTGTACGCTTCGAGTGTACAATGGAAACCCAACGTGCTTACTGCGCGTCGTTTAAGCTTTTGAGTTTATCGACCGCGATAAACACAAAGCTAACAATGGTTGTAAAATATGTTGTGTATTTTTAAGCTTTTACGGAAATTAATGAAATAAAAATCATAAATAATAATAATAAAAAAAACTACAGAGTTTTTTTTAAACCCACGGTGTAATTAATTATTAATATTTCACTACATTTAGTTTGAATCGCCGAATACGATGGCCACGACATTAATCTTTCACGACATATGGCTATAATGCGGTTTTTTTTTCGATCCTATACCTTTAACAAAATATTATATTAAATGCGATGTGAAAACGGTAATTACAAGGGAACGCACTTGTGGAATAAGGCGATAAAATATAATTTATTGATTTACGATATCAGCGGGTTTTTTTTTTTTTTTTTGTATCGTTACACGTCCAAAACACCGTGCTTGCCGCGGTGGACTTGTGCCAGAACGATGCCCGCGGGATAACACTGGCTGGGCCCGAACCGAGCCGAGGGTATGGAGTTTTGAAATATTCGTCGTACAATTGTTCGAGGAACGAATAAACTAGAATTTACATTTTTTGTTATTTATTTATTTTTCCACAAGGGGTTTGAAAATTGGTAGACCAAGAGCAAGCCGGTGGCATAGCTTGGCATTCTTCATACGGAGGGAAAGAGGGAGGGAGTAGAAAAAAGGCGCCTCCCAAAATTATGACATATGTTTATCTGTTAACGCTTATTTTCTTATAATTACGTTTTAAAATATACTATATATTTAATCGATGGAATTAAAACAAATGAACCTCAGATAACATATTACAATGTATACATATAAACATGAAACGATTTTAGTAAAAATATTTTTAAAAATACGGCCAATGGAGAGTGGCATTGTTCTCGTGCCTTCTCTTATCTATACTACTGAAGAAAGTTTAAAAATAGTTTTACTATCTATATTATTCAGTCCAGCAAAGCAAAACTTTAAATCATATTACATATACGTTTTTGTGGATTTTTGAGATATATTTACTTGTTTTTTTTTTTTTTTTTATTAAAAAATTGTCGCATTTGATATGAATTATCGTCAATCGCGGGGTATTTGTTTACAATTTTATACAACATTATCTAGTCAACAACATTTCGGTTTTTAAACGAATTTCATAAGCTCGTAATATATTTGATTCGACCAGTCGTCATCGTGTCGATAATTTTGTATTTTTTTTTTTTTATTTAAACTGGCTTTTTGTTTCATTTTTATCCGCTTATTTCACGGTAGTTGTTGAAGAGAATAATACATATTTACATAGTACCACAGTGCTGTACTAAAGAATTTTGAGAACGCATCTTGCAGTTATTAAAGTACCCGCCAACCTGCCAACCCTAAAAATTCTTTAAAAGATATATTGGTTTAACGATGACATGTGCTTTTTATCATTTTTATTATTTTTGTTTTGTGTCTTGATGTTTATAATTTCATCAGAAATCTTGCCAATTAAAAAATGTATTGTGGTGGTTTTTTTTTTGTTTTATTTACGGTGAAAAAAAGTCAAAGAATCTATGCTAAAATGTTGTCAAATATTTTCAATTTATTTTTTTTTTTAATGTAATTAAATTGAACTAGATCGTAAAAACGTGAGATTCTTACCGAATATTTGTGTATAATAATTTATATTAACTTTTTTGCGAAGTTGTTTTTGTTTTTGTTTTTTTTTTTTACTTCATAGATCGTCTATGCAGCACAAAATTTCCTAATAGTTTAATATTGTTAGCACAGCATATTTTCGAAATTTCGTTATTGGAGTGGATATGGCCGCGCGCATACGTGTGCATCCAATATATTTAGTATTTACTATATAATATTATTACTATCATCATTATTATGTGCAAGTATTCATCATAATATTATTGTTATCTGCGTTCGATTCACGTTACGTTCGTCGGCAGCATCACAGCCGTTCGCCTTATCGGTCTCTTTCGGCTCGATTGCGTCCCGCCACCGCTATACTTATTGTACCGCATCCAAATCGCCATCTCGTCACATTGCCAACGGTTTAACGGAACGTTTAAAAACAGAAGGCCCGATAAAGACCCGCACCGTCCCTAATAATCCGTAATAATTTAGATACCTACGTTTTCACAATCGAATTATTCGCATAATGTATTTTTACGAACCTACCGCAGGTTTTGGAACCGCGTCTGACGTTAAGTGCTAAATTTTTTAAATAATCAAACGAATATTATTACTATCAAGAGTGTGCTATGTATAGATAGGTGATATTATATAAACCTAGTGTACAGAAGTTTAAGTATAGAGGCGTAATCAGGACTTTTTTGGGAGGAAGAGAGGCAGGAACTCTGTTTATTTTAAACTTTAGATAGGGGTGTTTATGTTCAAAACAAATTAAAAAAGTATTTTCATCAATATACAATATTTAATATTAATATTAAAACAAAAATTAATAAGATTGAACTTAAACTAGAAACTCCTCTAATCTTTTAACCATATTCCCAGAAGAGAACTTTGAGCAAAGGCAGTAATTATATAACTTTTATTAATGCCTTATTTTTAAATTTATATTAGACATGACTAATCTATAAAGAATATTTTTTGATCTATACTAGTGCTTCTCCTTAAATACGTTTTTATGTGGTTCAGTATATAAAAAGTTCATTAAAGAGTGAAAGAAATCGCTGGAAACGTAGTTAACACTCAAATCATAAAAAACGTATTCATACATTAGTACAGCTAATGGAAAGGGCTATAGCCCCTTCTGGCTACATCTCTATTCAAGTAGGTATATAGGTGACTTTTTTATACGAAAACAATATATAAGTCCAGTGGTACAAAGGAAATTTTTATTTAAATATGTTCAAGTATTCTTTTTTTTTTTTAATAACTATTTTTCTATAACTGAAAACATTTTCAGGTTTATTATTCTGAATTTGTTTTTTGTATGTACTGATGTCAACATAAGGTAATCTATAAATATGACTTACTTCCAATCGCATCTTTGACATTTGTCTGGATCCCTTTCGGTACCTCAACCTGCACTTGATTCTGAAAAAATAAAAAAAAAACATATAATTCTATATTAAAAAGACGTAATATAATAAATGGTCAAAAAACTAAATCCACGTGCAATGGTGAACGAATTTCATAATGGTCGTCTATATTGTCAGATAGATCAAGTAATAATCAAGAAAAAAAAAGATCACAGACGAGTATACATTATACATTATACATTATACAGTATACATTATTAGCATGAGTCTTATTGCAGTATATTTATAGTTTTCAATTCGCTGATATTGCTTTTAGATACGGAGTGAAGTGAGGGATCTATTGGTTTTACTATGATTTGTATTTTGTTTTATTATTTTTGTCTGTAAACAAATATTCTCCTAGACATGTTGCTCCAATCAAAATAAGACACGAAATCTGTTTTGTATGTCTGTCAAGTTAGCAAATTATGTTAGACCTATAAAACTAATAACAAAAAATTGCTAAAAATTTGTTAGATTTTGCAATTTTATTTTCATAATATGCTAGTCTTCCAAAACGCTGTAAAAAAACTTCAAATTTTCCGGTACTAACTTGACGCAACACCGGCACACTGTCTCGACTCGAAAGTGGTGTTGAAAAGTTGCTAGTAATTTGTTAGATTTCGCTAGGTCATTTATTTAATTTGTGTTGTATCTTAGCTCTAATTGAAAATTTAAAAAAGTCATTTTTTAAAATTTGAGATGATTAAGAAAAACTGGTTCTTTAGGTTAAAAAAGGTTAAAAATAAAGTTGTCATTGACAACCGTTTTAATTTATATTTGTAATTATTAAGTTTTTATTATTTTAATCTTTTTTAAACAATCGTTGTGGTGAAAACCTAAATTGTTGAAAAAGCAATAATATTGATCGAACTTCGCTATAAAATTGGTTTTGTTAACAACAACTAATTGTTGTGTACAGATATAAATTAAATTCTGTTTTATATCTTATTTTCCAAAATTCTTACCTACCTCGTATAACAGTGGCACCTATTTTTTTTTTTTTAAAGAACTATAGCTTTTTTCAAATAAAAATTAATAATGTGGTATACTTTCTTTTATATTATCGAACTGGTTTGTTTTACTGAGGTATATGAATCGGTATTAGCCGACATAGAACCACAGAACGAATATCCTCTCTAATAACTTCTGCTGTCACTTCTATAACATAGCCTTTTTTCCGATAGATTAGATTTTAAATTCCAAACGTAGCGACATAGCTATTGGTTTTACTAAGATATTTATTTATTTTTCTTTCTTTTTTTTTTCTAGTCTGTGGACACGTTTCTTCCTAGTAAACTTACTTCAATTATTATTTGTAGCAACTTTTCTGAAAGCTCTAGTTGTCTAGATTGTATTTTGAATATAAGATCGATTGTTTGATTTTCGACGTAATTTTTTAAATAAAAGCACTGAAGTAAGAAAAAACGTAGGAAAACGTACAATTTCACGATTTCATTATTTTATAAAAACACGGATGGCGTTTTCTACCAGAAAAAATGATTTAATCAAAAAATCACACGATACCTTTTTTGTTGCCTTTTTAGTTTAATTTCTTACGTTATCATTACCAAAAATTTTTAATCACTTTTGAACTTTTAAGGAATTTTAATTTTTGGTAGTTTTTTTTGCTGTAATTCGGTTATAAATACACGTAGAGAGTTGAAACTTAGTAATAATACCTATATTGGACTTAATTTAAACGTGGTAAAATTTGAAATCAAATTTAAACGAAAATAGCAAAAAAATTACGGCACTTTATGTATACTCAAATTATGTATTACTGAACTACGCACGAAATTATCTTTCGTCAAGTAATGGTTTATCGTTGCTTACAGATATAAATGAATTAACCTTATGTTCCCTACCTTCCCAACGTCTCACCTACAACAGTGGCCGCTCCCATCCCAAGTATCAACTATTTTTTAATTTTACACAACGATTTCTTCAAAATATTTTTTTTATATAACGAGAAAACAAATTATGGTTAACGTGTTTTGTAGTTATTGAAATAATCTGTCAAAATGTATGTCTCGTTATAACTTTAGTGCGACATTACGTAAAATAATAGCTATAAGCAGTAAGAAACCTTCATATTTCCAACAAAAAATAAATGACCGAAATCGAAACACTCTACGCGACAATAGAATTAATGATTTTGTAAAGCATATTTTTGGGCAAAAAATTATGTCACGCGCAGTCCTTTTAACCTGTTAAATTTGTATACTAGTTAATATATACTTATTTTTTTTTTGCTAAGTAAACATGTAAACATGTATTTCTTATGATTTAATAAATCTTTAGAAAAAGGAAAAATACTTGAATCTAGTAAATGGATATGAATATCCTAAGTAAAAGACAATTATTATATTGGATTGTAAGTATTTTTTCCTATCCGACTAAACATGTCAATTTTCCGACAGCCAGTAAGGTTTTATTTTTACTTTCTCTATAAATATTATCACGATAGGGTACTGGTTAACACAGCAAGCCGTATAGCGATTTCTCCACAGTAGTGGGTAAAATGAGTTAACTAAACTAAATATGTCAGCGACATTGCAGCCGATACAAAAAACATTTCGGCCTACTGGTTTATGGAAAAATGCGCTGTGGATACCCTCACGTTTTTGTGATGCGTATCGTTTAAATAGCATATTTTTATACACACATACAAAATGTTAGTTTTGATCTTTTTACTGTTTAAGCTCGTCCTGTAAATAAATGAATATTTATTTTGCCTGGTAACAAAAATTAAACAAACAATACATTCTTTCATTAAATTATAATTTTTTTTTTACAGACAAAACAATTGAAATTTGCCAAAATTTTAAACACTTAGACGGCTTTTTCACATACTTATACGCAATTAACATAATATATTAATATGAACACCGAAAATAAATTATGCAAGGACGGTAACAGTAAGAACAATAATGATTGCCAACGGCCAATATGCAAGTCGAAAAATAGCCCAGATATTTGTGATTATCTCAAATCTCAACCAACCCCGGAATGGATAAAATCGATAAAACAAAACGTTAAAACGAATACAGGCAGCTCATCAAAAACCGTCAAATGCCCTAACGAAATCAAATCGACCAGTGAGCATGCAAAACCTGTTATCAATAACGTACAAAATTGTAAAAGCGTCCAGAAATCGACCACCGAGAGTTCATCGGCTGTAAATAAAGATGTCGCTGGGAAAAGCAGTTGTCCTTGCAAGGGCTTGGGAAAATTCCACAACTCACGGAACAAAAATAATGATACTAAACTGTCTGGTGATCGTGGTGCTGGTTGGGGTTTGGCAGATTGGAATCTCGGTAATAAAAAAAAAGAAGAAATGCCGAAAGGCCAAATAACTGCGTCAACTAGTTGTAAAAAGGACCAAACGTCCACTACCGATAACGTTTCTAAATGTAAGAACGTCCAGAAACCTGTTCAATGCCCGTCAACTACCTGCAAGGATGAAAATCGAAACAATGAGTTGTCCAAAGTTGTCCAAAAACCTGAACAAGTTTTGAATTATAAAAATGACCAAAAGCCCGCCACCGACAACGATTTTAAATGTAAGAACACCCAGAAATCTGTCCAATGCTCGTCGCCTACCTGTAAGCATGACAACCGAAACAATGAGTTATCCAAACCTGTCCAAAAACCTGAACCAGTTTCGACTTGTAAAAACGTCCAGAAATCGACCGTCGGTTGTCCGTCAGTTGCTGGGTGCAATAGTTCTAACAAGAATCCGGGGATTTCTCACAACACAGACCTATCTCACGGTCAACACCACGTCAATAAACTACTGAAGCCCGTCACCGATAATGTTTCAAAATGTAAGAACGTCCAGAAACCGGCTGAATGCCCGTCACATTCTCGTAAAGATGACAACTTGAACGTCGAGATTACTAGAGGTAGTGGATGCGCTGATAAGAAAATGCCGTCGCTGCCGACGCTTTGTCCCTGTATTCGGAAACCCGTTAAAGTGTTCAGTTGGTATAGGCCTAAAGGGCAGTGTCCAACATTTAAGCCCGATTCTCCTTGCGGGTGCAGTTGTCATTCCGGTTCTGAAGTCCGCAGAAGCAGGTTATAATTATCTCCTTCACAAAACGTAAGTTACTATCAAATTTACCTATTAATTTCACTGAATGGTATTCAATATAATGTAAGGCACTCATTACCTCAGAAACTGTTAAATCTTTTTAGAATTTAGTTTTAAACTGATTAAAAAATTAATGTTAAACGCTTAAACATTAAATGTCTATAATTTTAGATTCTAAATGTAGCGAAAAAAGTATTGGTTGTATTAAGGTGTTTATTTTTTTTTTGGTGTGTACAAAATTTCTACCAGAAATCTTGGTCAAATATATAACGATAACGAAATATATTTCCGAACGGAACCATTTTTGAAAGGAAATGTTGTTCAGATGGTACTTTTGGGAAGTCAATTTTTGATTATCCAAACGGTTTTCATATTATCTGGGAAAAACCAAAATAAAACATAAGAAAAACGGGAAATTTACAAAAATAACGCTCTTATTATTTTTCAATCTTTTATTTGTTGTAATTCAATTAAAAATATTTCGTAATGACTTAATATTTGGACAGTAAATTTATATTTGAATTTTCTAAACGTGGTAAAATGTTCAAAACATTTGACAAGTTATTTTGCAAGTTTTGTACGTAATTTTCATTCGGTAGGTACTCTGTGGTAAAATTGTTAGACTTGAACTGAAATGCTTCAAAATTTAACAGCATATGTTCATTAAAAGTCTTATATTGTGGTAAAAATGAGTTTATTGTACTATTTTAAGTAAAAAACTATGTGGAACATGTCTGGTTTTTAATTTTTTTTTTTTTGAACGTATATATATTGGCGATTTAAGAGCAATGTAAAGTCAGAATTAAGCCGACTGAAGTTTTTTAAATATAGGTTTTTAAAGTTCTGATATTATGCGGATATTATATGTTATGTTGAATAACTCTATATTATCCTTCTCAAAGTATATTTGCTTTGTTCTTATGATTATTTATGCCTATTATCATCCTATAGGTGTTCTGAGTTCAAATCAGTGTGTCACACACTAGTTGTTTGCATATTTTTCCCCTTTACCTAAACAAGGAAAAGTGAAATGCATTTTGGATGTATCTAAAGACCCTAGCCATCACGTCCTCGGACTAATTTAATCGCAAAATACCTCTTGATTTGTTGTGCAAACTTTTCTACTGGAAATGTAGCTTATTTTCTAAAAGGAAATTTTATACCCATGGTAATTTAGGGAAATTTGTTTATTTTTCAAGCGGTTTTTCATAATATCTGGGAAAAACCGGGATATATGTCAGACAAACGAAAAATATACGAAATGTAGGTATTAATAAAACAATATTATGGTTTTTTTTTTCTGTGTATAACATGGAAAAATATGGAAAAATTCGTACAATATTAAATAAATAATTATTAAAGAAAATATATAATGCCTATTTAATTATTTTACCATATTATGCATATATATTGTTTACAAAGCGTCACTGTCAATTAAATTTTTGCTCAGAATCGTATTTTCGTTAATAATAGTTATCGTTGCTTACAGATAAACCTATACCAGATTACCTATAATATTGGCCGCAACCGTCTCCAATATCCTAGGACGTCTTTTTCGGTTTTTTTCTTCTACAATAATCTAGCTTCAAATTTCAAAATTAGCATAATTTCTGAAATAAAATTTTGTCTTAGCTTGCAAGAAAGTAATTTTTTGATTTCCCAAAGTGGTAACTTAAAAATCGTGATAAATCGGATATACATAGGATATATTGGTAAGTTTACGGTATTGTCAAAATCAGTATTATCGATTTTGTTTTAGTTTTTTTTTTTTTTTTTTTATTTGGTTCAAAATAATCATAAAATTGACCGTTGTGCGATCACGTCCAGTTACGTAGTACAATAATATTTTGATTTAACACAACATAATTTTAATAAAATAAAATTATATGTCTAACATTTTATACATTAAAAGTTACGTCGGATAAAAGTTTTTTTTACATAAGACACTAATAAAACAATATACACAGCTGCAAGCTGTTTGTTGTGTTATATCTATAATTGTTTATATTTGTCCTGCTTGAAGTTTCCTTTGCCGTGGATTATGTCAATAGTTGAACACTAATAAATAATAATTAATAATACACTCATATAGGCCCGCCGGGATACTGGGAATTTTCCGGTGGACCCTTCTCATATAGGCTATTGATTTATACACGGTTTCCTGTCATATTTCCTTAAATTACCTATTGTAGCATTATGATTTCTTGGGTTGGTAGGTAAGTAGGTAGGTATGAAGAATGTTTATGATTTATGTTTATAAGTGGATCTTATTTAATAATTTCTCTGTACAAAAATAAAACTCAATACGCGACTGCACTCATAGATGTCAAATATAGACAAGATTTATAATTTACGAAAAGAAACTAGGGGGGGGGATATCTGGAATAGATTTAAACAAATATAATAATTGATTAACTCTAGGTTTATTGCATACCAAAAATTCAAATGATAGCACTATATATGTTTACGTATGTTCTCAACATTTGTATTTTGAAAAAAAAACAGTACTATAATTTCTAGTTAGTTTTCAAGTCATAGAATGTTACAACTAAAAAAGATACGAAAATACTTCACATGATATATGGGCCACTATCTAGGTTGCAGGTGAATAATTGGAAAGGTAGAGGGGAAATTTAATGTAAATCTGTACTTAAAGATTCCGAGTGGAATTCGGTTAATAGTGTTGCTTTTTTAACAATATATATGCCACATTATGGTAAAATAATTACATATATATTATAAATTTTCTTTAATAATATTAATTGTTTAATATTAAACATATTTTTCCATTTATCTTACGTTTTTCCCTGCTTTTTTTCATTTACTATGAAAACCGCTGGGAAAAATCAAAAAAACTACCTCTAAAGTACCACCCCAGTCAGAAAAAATGCTAT
Source organism: Cinara cedri (assembly GCA_902439185.1). Classification (NCBI taxonomy): domain Eukaryota; kingdom Metazoa; phylum Arthropoda; class Insecta; order Hemiptera; family Aphididae; genus Cinara; species Cinara cedri. The sequence goes on along the minus strand of CABPRJ010000532.1, from coordinate 16,792 downwards.
AATTGAAAACCGTAGCAAAATTCTTCTGCTCAGTATCTAAAATAAACTACATGAAATTTAAGAATTTCTTCATAAATGTTAAGCGATATAGTATAATATTGTTCTATTATAGTTTAGTTTGCATTTTAAAATTATTAAATCAAAGCTAATATATTCTGAGGATGGGTAGGAATACGGTGCGTGGGTTTCTTTATTTTAAAATATTTACCTTCTTTTTTTAATAATAAAAAAAAGTCAAAACCAAATAGTAATATTATTAATCTTTAGAAGAATTATTATTTTTCTAATTTCAGACGCACGATGAACGAACTGCGTTCAGACGCCCCTTCGAAAAACAGCGAATCTCACGGAAAGGAACTTATAATTATGTATACAATTTTATTTTGAGTTCCATTAAAAATAGATTTTTACAATCATCGGAGTTAAGCAGATGATAAACAATTATTTACATTCTGTATATAGTCCGTTTTAACTGTTTCACCAAACTAAACCATTTATAATAATATCGATAGTTTACCAGTAATTAGTTTCCAAGGGATCAACAATTAGTTATAGTAATAATTAGTATTGTGTTCGGTAAAAATTCTCAGCGTATTCTCGAAAAAAATGTTATGCTCGAGCATAAACATAATTGCAAATAATTAAAAAAAAAAAATTTACAATTATAGTAATAATTTAGTGTTTTACAAGTTAAAGTGTTATAACTATATTAATTGTACAATATATATATATATATATATATATAATATACATGAATTTGTATTTGTATTTACATAAAAATTCCATTACAATTAAAATATTTCTGCATTTTTCAATTGCATTTTTATGTAAATACGAATGAGTAACAAAACAATATAAATGCTCGAAAATGATCGTGGGGCTATTCTCGAGAATTTTATACTAGGTTTGATATTTATAATATTTGACGGGTTTAAGAATAAGTATACTGAATAATTTTATTTTATTGTCAAGTTAAATATTTTCGGTTTCGGGAATAATAATACATAAATCTGTACTGTATATTTAGTGTGATGTCGTCTCGGCAAAACGAGGTGGCGATGAATAATCGAGAAATATATTTATAGATAGCTATTTAGTGCCTATAGAATTTGTCCTAAAATCAAATAATTCGATATTTTTTATTACTCTTTAAACCATTCGTCGACGAATTTCGCTCTGAAAAGGGCGTCGCGGTAAAAACAAAATAGAAACATGAAGAATAAACGAAATTTCTAATTATGAACTGTACTGAAAATAATCCATACAACGGGCGTATAAAAATCAATAATTTTCGTATTATCGTAAAGAGATTGGTACCTACGGGAGAGCTGCTTTGAAAAACGTGACCGTTCTATTCCTTTTCGGTGCACCGTAATATAATAACATTATGTACCTATATATGGTTGAATTATTCATTCTACGACATTAATACTTTTATAATAGAATTTAACAGGTTAGCTTATATTATTATCATTATTTTTTTCTTTATCAATTTATATTTTGAATGGATAAAATACGTATATAGGTAAGGAAAAAACGAGTTTTCCTTAAAAAATTCTCAATATAATAATAATAATATAATATAATGTATAGTCAGCACTTCATGGTATATAATAATATTATGTACATGTCATTTTCGATTTTCAGAGAATAGGTTTTATTTTTCTCAAAGAAAATAATATTATTTTGAGTTATCGACAATTCGAACGCGGCCGCACAGTAGTCACGGATATAAAGCCATATTTTAGTATCCCATCATCATCGACTTAACCTGCAGATTTTATCTAAACTTTTTGACTCACCGTGGGGATTTCACGATCAATATTCGTTTGGGTTCGTTTTGATATAGTTACATATACATATACATATTTGATATAGATACATAATGTAGACAAATAGTGCGCCCAAATCAGAAAACGTACACCTATATTACAATATAATAATATTAGATAGATCATATGTCAGGCGAAAAATGTACTTCAACAAAATAATCGAAAAAAAAAACAACGTACAATATAATATATTATATACAATCTATACGCAGAAAATACAATAAGAAAACCGACTAGGGAGGACATCGTCATAGAGTCTAAACTTAAAAATATATAAAAAATACATGTACCTAAGTCGTAGACATAAAATATAATGCGATATTTCCGTTAGATTTACTTTCGACTTTTGTTTTTGTAGATAATATTATCTTTGTTTTCAGTCTAGTGAGCGTATATTTTCACATGACCGAGTGACCGATATAATATAATTGCAGAAATAAGTTTAGAAAATTAATTCGTTTATACTCGCTATTATTTTTATAACATAGAGGTATATAATATATTATAGATTATAGGTACTATTTTACTTTTTGCTTATATATTCAATTGAAATATTTATGAAAATAATATAGGACAAAATAATATTAGAGACTATAATGGAACAAAAACACAGCAAGTTCCTTATTAGGACTAATTATATTGAAAAAACTCCACACTACCCGGCAATTAACATAACGACAAGCGTATACAGCTACACTGCACATGAAAAACGACATGATAAAACAACCCGCTGTGAACATTCGAGTGTGCCGACACTCGGTGGTCACGTGTTATTTGATATATCACCGAAATCAATTTCAATCACTAAAATAGAAGCAGTCAATTCACTAGTCAGTACCGCTTTTCCGTCGATTATAAAAATGTATACTAACAATAAAACCGCTCTATAATTCTATCATGTGCAGAAACTATATGTGCGTCCAATATTTCAGCTACCGACTTAATCAAGTTCAACCGTATCCAATTACACACTTTCCGACTAATCACAAATTGGTATTGATTGTTCAGTAATCATACAATTTGCCTTTCCTTTAAACTGTCCACTATCAAGATGCATTCGATAAATCAAGATCAAATCATCAATTCAAAATTCACTTTTTGAAAACTTCCATAATATAACAAATCATTCACCTCTCTTAGATTCAGAAACCGTCCTTTAACATTCTACATTTTAGATTCGGATCTATTGTTTTCATAATTTATATAAATGTATAGTTTTGTTATATGTATAAAATATGACATAACTACTTTTAGGCAGCTCTAAAGTTTAAATACACCACATAATAGATTAAATTAATACTAAGTATTAATTTGTGAAATCATCATCACATAAATTATTTATAACGGCTTTTTGGTGAGCAAGTGGCTTTATGTCGTGTAGTACTTTTACTATTATTACGTACCCCTATCGATACCAGTTTTGACTGTAGATTAAAATGATAACCCATTCAATCTTCACACATCTTCAATGTAGTTCTAATTCAGTAATTGAAGAAGTATTAACATGGACATAAAAGTTTGTTGGAACAGAAAAACCAAAAAAATGCATTAGGAACTCTTGTAATATGTAACCCATTCATTTTTTCCGTATACTTATAAACAACTCCAAATACTAGCTACATTTCCCGAAACTACAGCAAGTGAAAGATTATTTTCTACATTTAAAAAACATACCTTAGAAACACTATTGGAGAAAATAGATTGCTATAATAACATATAATTCATAATATAAATGCAAATATAATAATATTTTTAAATTATAGTAATATTACAGTTTAATAAAAAGTTTTACAGTTGCATCGCTCCGAGACAATATATTTTAGAGGTGAGCAAAAAAAAGGTCATTAACCCCCCCCCCAACAGGTAATTCCTGACTACGCCACTAATGGTACTTTTTCTTAAAGTAAATTGTCTCTATTTGGTGTATTAACAAGTCATATTTTGATTTCCAAAGAGTTTTCGAAATAAGTGGGAAAAACCCGAAAGAAAATTATAGGCAGTTCACCACCGAGTTGATTTACGATTCGGTATAATATGGATGGAAGAGTTAAAAAAATGTCTGTAGACCTTAACCAACTATAGATTGTTAATTTTTTTTAGACGACACCATTTTTAATGATAATGATGCATTGACGTGTTCAAAAGAAATATTGATACATATTATATTATTCAAGTGAACCGCACCGCTTGGAAAAAACATGAACAACCCGAAACGGAATGTAAATACTGTTTAATATTCGTTTGAAAAATGATAATATGAATAAGTTTAGAAAAAATTATTAAATTATTTCTATAGATAATAGTCCTGGACAATAATATAAACTAACTACACATTTTTTAGTTTTAAATTTTTTTGGCGGAGCAGGAAATTCGTTATAGTTTATTACTAGAGGTATGTATTTTAATTTTTTTTTTTTTTGTTACCTCCGAAAACATTTTTCGGACATTTAGCATGCACGCAAAAAGTTTCGTACAGCAACTTTTTTGCATATAGGTAATTGAACACAGGCGCGCGTGGTAGGTACTTTGAGGTTGTATTTTTTGTTTCGAGTTTATCGGTTCGATGCTCTTAAAATTACCGGGAACGGAATAAAAAACAGCGGCGGCGAGAAGAAGTGTTTCAATTTAATTCCGCGGTTCGTCGGAATCGTTTGTTAAAAACGAAGTATACATTATATTATATATTGTTATATATATATGCATATAATATCATGATAAATTACCCAAAATAATTATTATTAAAATACATTAATATGCTTAAATTATGCACCGAGGTATCTCGAAAATGTGCCAGTGTGACGTAAACAGAGATTTACAATTTTAAATGTAAGTCCCCATGGGCATGTATTTTAATAGGCCTTATACCGAATTTCCATTAAAAAATACCTCGATGTTCCGGAAAAAATATCGTCACGGGAGTTCATGTCCATTATAGAAAAAATATAGATTACTATAGCTCTATTAACGGCGTTAATGATTTTATTATTTTAAATTTTTTCTATTTTGTTTTTCTACTAAGAAATCAACTGTGGCATCTTTTCTGAAAAACAACAAATTTTGTCCTTCTAATCTGTTGGTGATTAAGAATGTCAGCGTTTGATTTTCTGTGTAGTATTCCTTTAATAACCGGAAAACCTGGAGAAAACGTAGGAAAAACGAGAAAGTTTAGGGTTTTAACGGTACCATTATTTAGGATTTTGTTTTTTCGATTGTAATTTGGTTAGAAATGTCTACAGGATACTAACTAATATTAGCCTTTTTTAGACATGGTATAATGTTCAAAACATTCTGGAGTTTTTGAGTGATAAAATACCTCATGTTTACACGAATTTTTATAAAATTTAAAAAAAAAAAAAATCAATTGAAACGTTATTATTTTCGGCCGTTTAACAGGTTATCGAGATATTTGCGATGGAAAATAACTAATGATAATTGTGTGACATTATTATAATAATTATAATATTATATTATAACAATCGGATAGACATTATTTTGTGTATTATATAAAACCTGTTAACCCAATGCGTGTTTCGATAAATAATTCTTATATTGTATATTTAACTTAACAGACTGGTGAACTTGGCACTGAATTATATTTGGTTATCTCGCGTTAGGCACCTACTGTACGTATATCTTACTTTCACACCTCTGTTATTAACTCTGTGTACATATATGCCGCACTATATATTATAGAAACCCCCACAAGAGGATATCAGGCGAGCGTAGGTATATAAATCTATATTATTTTATATATTGTATTGTGTATGGAACTATAGAGATACGAAATCCGTTAGGAACGTCACTTAGTAAGTTTATCGGTTGTATATAGTGGACCAAGAGCCAAGCCAAAATAAAGTAATAAAGAGCCTAACAGACGATAACAAAATTTACACCTTTCGGTTTTAAACATAATATATAACTATTTTTATTATTTAACTCGTTCCGCAGGGTGGTCACGTACCCATACATTATTATATTATTATAGTCAAGCCGGTTGAAAACGATTCGTTTCTTTCATACATTTAGACCAATAAGCTGGAGTAAAATAAACACATTTTTTTAGTTAGAAAATAAAAATTGGGTGAGCGCCATTTTACTCTAATTTGTTGATGTAAAACGGTATATTCGTCCGTAAAAACAGCCGTAGCACTCCCTTTAAATGGATATTGGGCAGTAGATTAATGCAAAAATATTATCATTTACATGGTTGTAAAACGAAAAAATGGAAAAATTGTTGAAAACTGTTTTAAACCCACTTGACGAGGAATAATGCAATTTTATATCCACCGCCTTACATATAGAAGATTTAAAATTTGATAGTTATCCACAATACCAATCCATTGATTATTCTTCAACGTCACACAAAAAATAAATAAAGAGATTGGAATAAACGTAAAGTGTAAAGTAAAGTTAACGTATTTTTCCTGATAACTTTTCTTTCACACTTTACCAAACATAACTTCATCAGATTATCTTTATCTGACCTATAGTAAGGTCAATAAAAAATTTCAAAAATACACGTTTAAAATGTATGAAATTTAACGTGTTTAAAAATTAATTACGGTAAATATATAAAATCACGGACCTCACCTTATTTAGATGTTTATCATTATCATTGGTTTATTTTTTTAATTAAACATTACATTTAAAACACGTTCGTTTAATGAATTTTAAACGTGTGTTTCGAAATTCACTATTGGTATTACCCTTCCTAAGTAAAGTGCGAAGTACTGGTAAAGTGTTGAGAAAAAGTTTCCATAAAATACATTAACTTAGTAGTCTTTAGATTCTGAGTGGAGCGAAGAAGTTTATAGTTTTACAAAGATGTTTATTTTTTTTTATCTGTGCACAACTTTTCTACAAGTAAATTTGCTCCAACTTTTAATGATAGCAATGTTTCTAAAAGGAAATTTTACTAGCAAGGTACTTTAAAATGGTAATTTTTCGATTTTCCCTGGAGTTTTCTCATCAAATGCGAAAAACCGAAAAAAAAACGGTAGAAAAACGGAAAAATGTAAGAAATGGTATTAGTTATTAGTTAAAATATATTAATGTCTTGTATTTATCTGTACACTTAAGAAAAGTCATTTTTCTATTTTCTCATGATCTTTCACAGAAAATGTGAAAAACCAGGATAAAACGTGGGAAAACCCGGAAAACCTTAGGAAAACTGGGAAAATCGGTACAACATGAAAATAATATTATTAAAGAAAATATATAAAGTCTAATTATTTTACGATAATATGACATATATATTGTTGACAAAGCATCACTATCAACTAAATTCCACTCAGAATCCTAATTTCGTAAGCAATGGTATATCATTGCTTGCAGATAAACATTAAATTTTCGTTTGTATCTTACCTCCTGATTTATTGTTGCACACAGGTATATATTAAATTATCTATAACAGTGACTGCACCTGCCCTATTATCCTATGACGTCTTTTTTGTTTCTATTTTGTTTATTTTTTTTTATTGCATATTTTGCGGGGTGTTATCTGGACACTATAACAACAACACTGCACGATAATTAAACGCGGTTAAAACGAGAGGAACGCGTCAAGAGAGACGCAACAAAAATTCAGCGGAACCAAACAGTCACTAGAGAAAAATAGCCCTAGATAGTAGCAGAAGGTGGTAATATTCAGCGGTATGGTCTTAAACGGCCGAGGACGAAGAAGATGATCATAAATCTCTTTATATATTTCAAGAATCCGTTGGTATTACACCGAATGTCCGCCTACAGATGCAGTCGATTCAAATATTTTAATAATTTATTCGGTCCAATATATCATAATATTATTATAATAAATCGTTGTCCATATAATATAGGTATTCGAAACATCGACACGAGATTTCCGCAATACCTTTATAAACCACGATAAACTTTTCACGAATTTAGTTTCAGAAACTTTAAAACAAACACCGTGTTAGGTTATTCGCGAGCATCTTTAAATTATACTTGTTTCTTATACATATAAAATATAATCGTATTTTAAAATACTTTTTTCAAAATCGTTATTAAACTTTTTCCCCCGTTGTTTGTTTAAATGTAAAAACACAGACAACTATATAGTATATACGTATATTGCATATGTATTTTATTATATATACACGTACTTTTCTGTTATTTTTTTTTTTAAAACTCAATTTTCAACAATTTTTCCTTTCCGACTTTTTTTTTTATAAAAAATATATTATTCATGAGGAGAATTCGTAGTTTTTACAAAATTCCAAAAATAATAAAAGTCGAAGCTGTATAATTTATAATATAACATTAATATAATATTATTCATAAAAGTATATCATAATATTATACTATGTTATTGTTAGTATAACCGAGTAAGAAAATTTGGAGAAATTTGAAAAGTTAAAAATGTTTCATGGTAAACCTACTGAATATGCGAATAATAATGAATTAAATTTTTTTTTTTTTTTAAATTTCTATTTTAAAAACGAATGAATCCTGCATGTTAATGGTCACAAGGCTGTTAATGTCACTCGACAAAGTTGATAGTGTATGCTTTACAGTAGACGTTGAATCGAAATTATTATTATTATACTACGTTATTCAGAGCCGTCTCGGATGAAAATATTTGTATTCAACGAGTGTGTTTGCGTTCACGTGCATAATAATAATTCTACTCTGTAAATTGTCATCGTTTTGTACTAAAACGAAAAAAAGAGCTGATAGGGTGCTAATGGGTGGCTTATGGTTTTATAATACAATGTAATTGAATTTATTTGCGTTAAATAATAAATGATTATTGACAAAAAACAATACTGAACGAATATAGGTTGAATATGTTTTGAAATAACATTTATATAAAATAATTCAGGGGTATAGTAAGATGGAGGAATTCACTTTATAGTTGGCAATACTATTTCTTGTGGCAGGAGATTTGAATACTCCCGTGGTTCCTCTAGAGAAAGAATTATTAAAGAAAATATGTCATGCATATGTTATTATTCTAATATAATATGAAATATTATATATTGCTGACAACCAACATTATCAACCTAACTCCGCTAGTAGTTCGTACTTACTAAATAGTACATTCTAATACTAATTTTTTCATTGCCAAGGTTAATCGTTGCGTAAGGATATACATTAAATTTCCTCTCTATACTACTTTTCCAACATCTCACATAAAACAGTGGTCCACATATATACAAAGTATATCTGTCTCATTAGTTCATCTACCCTAAGTACATAATATGACAAAAATATGCGGGTGACAAAAACACGCCGTTTGGTAACTTCACGTCAGTAGTCCGTAAAATATGGTAACTAAACAAAATACGTCAGTGACATAGCAGCCGATACGAAACATATATTATGGCCTACTGGTTTATAAAGAAATCACCGCACAGCGCACTGTGGTCAGCTGCAAGTTTTCTTGACACGTACCGTTTGAATAATGTATTCTTGTGCAAACGACAAATTGTTAATTATGTTGTTTTTACTATTTTTACTAACGTCGTCCAGTAAATAAATGAATATTGTTTTCACCAGGCGACAAAATTTAAACAAACAATACATTATTTCTATAAATTATTCTTATTATTTTTTTTAAAAATACAATTTTAAATTTTCTGAAAAACTATTATTCACTTTTTCACAAACGTACACTCAATTAACATAATACATTAATATGAACACCGAAAATAAGTCATACAAAGATGGAAACAGTAAGAACAATAATGATTGTCAACGGTCAGTATGCAAGTCGAAAAATAACCCAGAATTTTGCGAATATCTTAAATCTCAACCTACTCCAGAATGGATAAAATTGATAAAACCAAACGTTAAGACAACTGAAGACTCACCAAAAACGGCTTGCATGTGCGCAAAAACAGTCCCTAAAAACGCTTCGAAATGTAAGAACCTCCAGAATCCCGAAGTCAATAACGTATTGAAATGTAACAACATAACACCTAAAATCATCAATAATGAGAATAACAATAGTTCTCATCGTTCGGAATGCAAATCAAAAGATAACCCAGAAATTTGTTATTATCTCAAATCTCAACCAACCCCAGAATGGATAAAATCGATAAAACAAAACGTTAAAACAAAAACAGACAGCTCATCAAAAACCGTCAAATGCCCTAACGAAATCAAATCGACCAGTCAGCAAGCAAAACCTGTTATCAATAACGTACAAAATTGTAAAAGCTTCCAGAAATCGACCACCGAGAGTTCATCGGCTGTAAATAAAGATGTCACTGGGAAAAGCAGTTGTCCTTGCAAGGGTTTGGGAAAATTCCACGATTCGCGGTATAAGAAAAATGATACTAAACCGTCTGATCGTAGTGCTGGTTGGGGTTTGGCAGATTGGAATCTCGGCAATAAAAAAAAAGAAGAAATGCCGAAAGGCCAAATAACTGCGTTAACTAGTTGTAAAAAAGACCAAACGCCCACTACCGATAACGTTTCTAAATGTAAAAACATCCAGAAACCTGTTAAATGCCCGTCGACTACCTGCATGAACGAAAATCGAAAAAATGAGTTGTCCAAAGTTGTCCAAAAACCTGAACAACTTTCGACTTGTAAAAACGTCCAGAAACCGGCTATTGGTTGTCCGTCGGCAGCATGTAAAGAAAATGCTAGAAGTAATTGTCCTAACAAGAATCCCGGGATATCTCACAATACAGACCCATCTCACAATAAACTACAGAAACAAGTCGCCGATTCTTCTTGCGGGTGCACTTGTCATTCCGGTTCTAAAGTCTAAAAAAACAGGTTATAATCTGTAGGTATAACCGTATAACCTATGTAGGTTATATTTACCTATAGGTACCTCTTTCACAAAATGTAAGTACCTATCAAATTTACCTAATACTTATCTGTGCACAGTAGTCAACATAATGTAAGAGGCGCATTACTTCGAAAACTGTTAACTCATTTCAGAATTTGTTTTTAGAAAATTTAAGAAATAAATATTTATCATTAAAATGTTACATTTTTGTTATTTTTTGCCCATATTTAAAGTGTATATCACTGTCTATTTTTGATTTTCAAACGAAGACTTATACTAAAAATTACATGGATAGACAGATAATTAGTTGAAATATATTTAACTATTTACATTTTTGATTCCCCTCAATAAATTGTTGAAATCTTTCATTTTTAAATAAAGTTAGGACGATAATTATAAACCAATATTAAAACACCGTCTGCCTCACAAATGATATATTATACAACACTTTTCTCGATGAAACTCAAGAATTGTATATTTTGCCAACAGGATGACGGAAATTAAAAATAACAAAACTAAAATTGATTTAAACTAACAGGTACTTCATTTATTTATACAATTTCTGATAAATATTGCCATTTTAAAATCACAAGTAAATAGTAATTTCACCTCCTAAAATATAGGTGAAATTTTTTTCCTAATTATTATTTAGAAAAACGAATTCTAAAAATATGTTAATACTGTCCACGATTATAAATGTCTTACGTTATTTTCATCATCCTTTACACAAGGGTCTTAGCTCATTACTACTGTAATTTGTTTTTTGTCATTCATTTTGTGGCCCCCATTGCTTTGTTTTAAAATTTTCCTAAAAAAATAACTGTAAGATATAAATAAACTGTAGAAATAAAGTTCAAGCCGTATCCCCGGATATTTGAATTTGAAGTATATCGGATAAATGGTGTTCAAATAATTCAGTTTTATTGGATTCTAATATAACTTAACTTCCGCCACGATTTTTGCGGTTTTAGATTAACTTATTATTTGAATAGCTCTCCATAGACTTCCATATTCCGTAGTATTTTGGAGTGAAATTTTAATTAAGATTAATTCAAAAGACTTGGCTTTGTATTTGGCTATAATTTTTTTTAAGATGGTTTAAGCAAATTTGTTATAGTAATGGTTGTGTGCAGGGATTTATGTGCATTAATATGAATCCCTTGCTCTACGGTTTTTTGCTATAATTTCATGAATGTGAACAAGACAGGGGGATATTTTAAGGGAATTATAATTATGGAAGTGGAAACCCATGCTCTGGTTTGTTTAATATTAATTCGATTATTTACAGAACAATCCAGGTCGTCATTGGATTTCAATATAATTTTTTATCTACAAGGTCGTGAAATTCATATTTATTAGTGTTGGAGTAAAGTAACTTAGGAGGTACTTAAAAGCTTTGAAATATTATCACTTGATTACTGGTTAATAATTTTGTTTTTTTTTTGTTTTTAGATTGAGAAATGTATTTTAATAAATGAAACGACGAACAAACCAGTTATGTATTTTGGTAATTATGATTTAATGACAATAAACTTAATGACACTCATACTGGTCATGCATTTAATTAAATTCAACGAAATAATGAAATATTAGAGATAGAATAAAATAGTAAATAAGTAAAACAAATAAACATTCACCAAAATGCACTTAAATTTTTGTCTTACCCATTGTTAGAAGTAAGTCAGTCTTTTTTTATGTTTTTTTTTCTTTTTTGTTGATTTCCAGCTGCCTTGGATTTGCGGACAATTTAATTTGAGAAATAAAATGTTCATGTCAGTTGGTTTTATTTTGTAATTCAGTTGTCATGGTCTTCACTTAACATAGACTTTTATTATTATATATTTATAAAATAGAATACCCTTTTTTTTTTTTGGTCTATGGTAATCCTCTAAACTAAACTAATTACAAATTTGGTATTTTCTAGATAATTTTTATCAATGGAAAAAAAAAATGTTTTTGAAGTAGTTAAAATTACGTAGTTAATAAAATCGTATTATAGTAGTCATCACGATCTTCGGAACATACGTCTAAAGCAAAATTTGGTAAACATAATAACATGAACAATTTCAATCTCGAAAATAATTACTTTCACCTAAAAACGCGCCTAACATCTAAATAATATACGGTTGGTTTTTGAAAACAGGGTAAATTTCCTTATAAGAACATTCATGTTTTGAATGTATTATTTTTTTGTTGCAAGGTTTTAAAAATAAAGTTTTGATAACAAAAAAAATAAATAAAAATTGATTAGTTAACTTCTAAAATATGTTCAAAACAATAATAAATACTATTATTAAAATAATTTTAAATAATCTAAGAAATTTCTAAAGTATATCATAAACATTTAAAAATATGTTCGTAGTAATAATATTAATTAAACATATGTTATAAAATAATCTTATTAAAACTATTATCGTTAAACATTATTTTTTAATAATATTACAATTATATTATCTTCACAATATTAGGGGTCACACTGGGTGTTGCCCTTATATCAATTTACTTCGTAGTTGCCTCGTGATAAATTCATATTTCAATGATAATTTCATAATTTCTTTTAAAAAATAGCTACCTCATCCCAGTACAAGGCCGTAATTAATAACTGGTATTATTTTAATGAAGGGCAATTACACTCTCCTCTCTGGAACCATACCTGGGTATAATATAATTCTTTTTGTGATGGTTATTCTCTCCTTTATTAGGTGGTAACCATAACACATTTTGAGTTGGAGGTCCAAATTGGTTATGACAATTAATTTGATAACTTTTTTCTACTTTGTAAAGAAAAAAAAACACGAGGATAGCGGAATATCGTGTTTACGATATTACTTCAACAGTCAATAGGTTCCCATTCCATTTATAGTTATGGGGAAATGATAGCTACAATGATAGCACTTTTTTAAAAGGAAATCTAACTGAAATGGTACTTTAAAAAGGTCATTTGATTTTCTCAGGAGTTTTCCATATAAATCAGAAAACTGAGAAAAATTATAGGAAAAATACAGAAAAACAGGAAAATAAGTGAAACACTAAACAAATATTATTAAAGAAAAATGTATGTAATTATTTTGAAGCACATGTGTTGCGTCCCGTAAATAAGGTACAAACGACTTTCTTCTTAAAAAAATCCAGGACGCAATTCGTGTATTTTAATCAGGGATTCTTAAACTAAAATAAATAAACACAAATTATAAATATAATCACGAATCAATCAAAAATTGGTCAATCAAATGTAATAAAATAATAAATAAATGTTATATCACTTAAATCTAACCAATATCAATATATTCCGTAATATCATGAAATAAAAAAATAAATAAGAACAATAATGATATAAATCAAAATGCTAGTAAAAATAACAATAGTAATAATAATGATATGAACTTGTTTATTGTTACTTATCAACCGGGTGTCTGTAATAAAATCCATCAATCATCATAATTTATAATATTAGGCACGTAATATAATGGATCTAAACATAATATTAGGCGCCTTTATAATTAATGCATCACGGAGAATCCCTGAAAACGGAATAAAAACTACTACCTAACCAATATTGTGGGACGCAATTCATGCGTACCTTTTTTACGGGACGCAACTAAGGTGCAACGAATTATTTTACCATAATATGGCATTGTATATTGTTAATAAAGTAACACTATTAACCGATCTCCGCTCCGAATCGTTTTTCATCAGCTATAGTTTATCGTTGCACACAGATAGACATATAATTTCCCCGAAGTGTCTTTTTTTTTTTTTGTTAATATATTGTACGGATCGTAGATCGATGTATTTGTGTATACTATTAGATATCATTATTACTACCCCGATTACTCCCCGATTAAAATCATTTGGTGGACATTAAATTTTGGTCGTTTTAACAGTTAATGAATTATAGATCACATGGTTTGTTTTTTTTGGACTATCGACTAAAAAATGTTCTTTTCGAAAACCGTGGATTGTATTAAAATTTAAACCGCGAGAATAATAGGTATTGGTAACCGGTTTCCGATTTCCAACTGTCGTCCATTGAGGTTCAATAGTGACCGCTGGCGACGGGCAGTCGCCAAACGATTTCTTTGTAAATGTCTGGCGACGGGCAGTCGCCAAACGATTTCTTTGAAAATGTGGTTTCTTTTATATTCACCCCGCCGAATAGTCCGGGTTGTTATCGAATTATTTTTTGAATACAATAATACTATATTACAGTGGTTCCCACACTGTGCGGCGCGCCACCGAAAGGTGTCACGAGCACATTACAAGGGAGGCGCGGCGCGCGGTTGGAATTTTGTACATATAGTAATTTTTAGATAAATTATGCGTCCGATAACAATTTTATAGAAACGAATCTTATCTTATCCATCCGATTCTTCAATACGAATGCAATTTTCTTCATATTCACTTTTAGGATTTTGGAACAGTATTAAATATGAATATCATGAAGCAACAAAGTTTTATGTATATTAATACCATTCGCCACATCGTATTTGTGTGAAGTAGGATTTTCAGCAGTAGCCGTATTAAAATCAAAATATTGGTCCTGACTCAATGTGGAAAAAGAAATGCGTGTTGCAGTAACCACGTTAATTTCTAATTTTGAAACACAAGCGCATTGTTCGTATTAATTATTTTGTATAAAATAAAATAATAAGTTTACTGTTAACTAATAATAAATATTAAATAATTGTTAACCTATTTTATTAAATATTCTTTGCGGGAGGCGTGAACATTTTTTTTTATTAAGACACATTGAATAAAAAAAATTTGGGAACCGCCGCTATATTATATAGATGCCGTCCAACACCAGAATATCTACATTCAACGTTATCAAGAACATTTTAGATAACGATTAAATAGAAATAACAGTATAATTATACAATAGTTATAACTGTGTATTGAATTTTGGTCGATATCGATTTTAGGAGAACAACATCGATAAATATCAATAAATCGTGTGCAAATATCGATATTTTCGATATATCGTTACATAAAACGCAGCGATATATTACGAACTGTTGCTGCATCCCCTCCAGAATTTCGTTCAAGGACACTGATCACACAGTTCGGTGCGTATACGGGACTACGTTGTGTCCTTTCGTTATTCGTTTTTCAACCACCCTACTACCACCTTGGTCGCTCTATTTTCAAGAAAATAAACACTGGTATTTAGTGCGAAATTTTGACAAGAGGACGACTATTTCATTCATAATTACAGGTACGACACGATATTATTATTATTATTGTTATTATTATTAAATTATTTATTTTTGTTATTTCCTACGTTAAGTATAGGTAGGCACTTATTCTTTCTATTATTTTTTTATTTTTCGTTTATTCGTTTCGTTATAAAAAATATTTTGATTTTGATTTTTTTATGGAATTATTTAGTTTTTTTTCAAATTATCTAATTTGTTCACTATAAATCGTAAAGGTACCATAGTAATAGGAGTAGTAATTTTAAATATACATTTTTTTTTTGCATATCCATAAGTTAAACACATCAGATTATGTTTATTTCTCATAAAATTACAACACGATATCATTTTATTTTCTCATGTGATGTTTGCGTCCCGACTGTTTAGATACAGTTTTACTGTTCCTTGACTACTTGGCATCAAAGGCATCAATAATTTTTGCTGTAACTCGGTAATAAATACACGTAGATACTTAAAAATTAGTAATAATATTTATACAGGACTAACCTAGACGTGGTAAAATTTTCAAAGTCATCGGATAAATTTTTTTTCTAATGAACGTTTCGAAATCCAATTTAAACGAAAATCGCCAAAAAAAAAAAAAAATTACGGCACTTCAGATTATATGTTACCGAATCACGTTCGGAATTGTCTTTCGTCAAGTAATGGTTTATCGTTGCTTACTGATATAAATGAAATAATTGTATGTACTTCCAAACTTCTCACATACAACAATGTCCGCTTCCATGCCCAGTATTAGTTATTTTTTTGTTTAATGCATTTTTAATCTGAACGTTAATCAAAACGTCGACTACATGGTATGTGTTCGGATTTGGATGGTAAAATTGTGCATTAATATTTTTTATAAAAACCTTTTTCATGTATGATATATGTATATATATATAAATACGAAGAAGTTGCTTAACTATATATGTTAAAAAAAAATTATCAAACAATCTATTTTGTATCGTCCGTTATATGAGTCTGTAAATGTATATATA
>CABPRJ010000531.1:175439-281079 GCA_902439185.1 Cinara cedri | reverse complement strand
ACTACTTCGGTTAAATAGAGAAGCTAAATTGCGGTTAAAAAAAAAAAAAAACATTAGACTATTACTGGTAACTATTATAACTATTAAACTCCAGTAATAGTCTGTTTTTTTTTTTTTTAACCGCAATTTAGCTTCTCTATTTAACCGAAGTAGTCTATATAATTACAATGAAATGAGTATAAAGTAGTAAACTAAACTATTATAACTATTAAACTGCAGTTTGGATGTAATTTGTATGTTTCAAAGTTGGCAAACCTGGATTTCGGTTTTTAGCGTCATTTGGTCATTGTGACCAGCGATTTCCCGCTATTTAGCTATGAATTGTGACTTTTATTATTCGTAATTATGTGTTCACGAGTAGCAGAAGCATAACAAAGAGATTTTGTTTTTGACCAATTTTCTGTGTTCTTCAAGAAACTATTTGATTTTGCAATATAACCAGACGAAAATATTTTTATTTAGGTAAGTTTAGACATTTAATATAGTATATACGACCATAGCTGAAATGTATCGAAATAATATTTCATACCTACATATTAGGTACCTATAATATATTATATATTTTAGATATTTTATATGAAAGAGATATTGTCAGGCCGCTCTGACCTCCTTATATGGTCATTCTACAGACAAATTAGCCGCCCTCTTTCCCAATTTCATATCTAAACAGCTTCTACAGTTGTCTTAAATTTCAACAATTTTATTGAAATTATTTTTAGTTTTTTAAAACATGTTCATTCATATTAGAGATGTGGCGAACTGTTGGATTTTCAAACCCAACCAAACTCGGTGGGAGGTGGTGTGTTTCCCTTTTTTTCGCATAATATTATAATATTAAAGTTTTAAAATTTTAAAATTATTTGACCTAACTTAACTTTTTTAATGTTCGAATTTGATAAAATATTTTAAAAGTACATTTCGGTTCAGTTCGAATAAAAATTTATAGGTTCAGTTCGAACTTAACAATCGGGGTTCGTAACATCTCTAGTTTACAATATTAACACATATCATCACACAATCATCATCTACATAGTTTATACGTGTTAACAGTGCTCAATTTAATAAATAATCAGTGACACACAGGGGCTTTGCTCCCACATCCCTAATATTGATTATCAATAATTACTTATTTATATTGCTTAAAAGTCATAGTTCTGTAGATGTACCTTTCCTGTATCTTGATCAAAAATGAAACTAACTGTGAAGAAAAAGTATATTACTTACTAATCATTCTTTGATGATAATGATCTATTTTAAACATTATTAATAAATTAAAACTATTATATACAACAGCATATAACATTTGATAAATTGCATATTGGAATTGCATTACATTTAATAACTGGGTGGGCTACAGACAACTGAGAGGGGTAAACCTACTCTGGCCAACCTCTATTGGAGCTTATGTTTGTTACCTTATGATATTAAAAATTAAAATACAAGTTTGGGATCCTGAATATACATTCATAACAAAAAAGCGAAAACAATTAGTTTAAAATATATGTAAAAACTTTAAATAAATTACAGGATTTACTTTTACAGTGTAATCACAACAAGGTCATCTTGCTAAAATATTTGATGATATTAATTAAAAATATTCATTATATATATATATAATAATATAATATATACAATTTTAAATTTAGTGCATAACCAAATAGAATAAAAACAAGAAGTTTTATAGTTGAAAACAGAACATTATGAACTACAGCGATGGCAGTAAAAAAATTCAAGTTCAACCGGTGTCAAACCAATGGGGTAATTCATTTTTAATTAACTATATATGAAGATATAAATTTTAATAATTTCTTTAATTATTTTTTATTGATTTATTAAGTTAACCGAGGTTTTAAGTACGTTAAAGCCATACAAGAAAAGGAAGAAATGCATGAAAATGAAATAGTGGACAAAAGATTGAATTCGGAACCCAAGTAATAACAAAATCACAAATTCACACTATTAGTTATAATTAGCAATTATTATTATTTTATATAATTGATACTACCATTTTCATGATTTACATTTAACCACAAGTCTAACAAAAAAAAAAAAAATTAGAACAAAAAATGTTTGATAAAACTGTTTATCAGATTTTATAATTCGCACTGTTGAATATAAAGATTTTATAATTCGCACTGTTGAATATAAAATGACAATCTACTATTAATTTTACAAAATCCATACTATCTCTCACAGAAACAAAAAATTATGCATGTATTAGAATCCATATCAAATGGATTTTAATAGCATTATTATATTTCCATATGAATAACATAATACATTGGTAATTCATTACAAAATAATGACTTATACTCGTTATAAGGTTACTATAAATACAATTCTGCTTATTGTAGCTAGTTTGTTAGATGATTACAATATTTTCTTACTACATGATTTCAATTTTATTAATTGATTCTTTTGATTTGTAGTTCCAACTGGATGAAGTTAAATTGTTATTCAACCCCAGGCTTAAGTTTAAATAATTTGTCTCCAGAAGCAGGTAATTTACTCTCAGTTAAAAATGTCAATATGTTTTTATAATCGAAAAATTAATGTTTTAGTTATTTTTACTTTACTTGGTCCATTATATCAACATTCAACAGAAGAAACTGAAAATGCAGAGCCAGAAAATCAAATGGTTAATGATTTGAATGTTTTATCTCCTAAATTAGGTAATCAATTTTTTTTTTTCTTTTCTTGAAATGTATTGAAAATTTCTACAATACTAATAACAGTGGTTTGATTTTTCTCTTGGTGGTCTAAACAAGTTTATTCTACATCTGTTGATTAATATTTGACATTCACTATGTATGCACACCAGTATATTTTATTTACTCTATTCTAGCCAATTATATTTTTCTTCATATCTATTTGTACACTTCATGGATTTTATCTATCATCAGAAGGAATTTCATCTGCATAAATTTAGAAGCTTTAATTAGGAGTTATTTAGTTTTGTAAAGAGTAGCTATCTCTTCTACTTATTTATAATAGATTCTAGAAAATATAATACTTTTTTTTTTTTTAAAAAGCCTTAACATTTTTCTTTAAAATTCTTTTTAACTTTCATTGGCATAAACATTATTTTATGAATGGTGGTTGTATAAGAATCTAGAATGAAAACAGTAAAATATATTTTTACATTTCATATTTTTTTATTTTAATTTTATTTCGTCTTTTTTAACCCAGTTCACATGATCAAATATTTGGCCAAATTATCTATAACTCTTTAGTGATTGTTTAAATATAACCCGTGTAAATTTGCACAATAATTACTATAGGTAGTAGCATTGATTATTGATTTCTAATCAAGATGCAGTTAATATTTCATTAACATCATGATACTAAGTCATTAGGATATTCTTGTATTAGAGTTACACCATGAATTATAACTGTGAAAAATTAATTAAACTATATAAATTATGGAAACTAAGGAAATTGTTTAAAAATAAACTTTCAAGGTTAAAAACTAAGTAAATAAGTAGGTAATTATATAAGTATCTTAGTGCCTACTTTAACTTTCTATGTCGTATACATTAGTATTTGATTCAGAAAGTAGGGAGCGATCTATTGGTTTTACTATGATGTGTGTGTCGTGTGTGTATTATAATTAAAGATATAATAAAATAATTTATTTTACCAAGAACCCAAAATCATAAATGTAAATAATTCGTCACCACAAGTTTTTAGTGGTAGGTACCTACCAATCTGTTCGGTGTTCAGTCTAGCAATACACACTTTTACTCTCTTCAATGTCATTGAAAACTAATTTGATTTTATTTAAAGTTTTCTATAGATAATAAAATGTAATAAATAATAATTGTAATTGGAGTACAAAATACGACAATGCCTTTGTACAAAATGTATAAATTATATTTTATAATTATTATATTACTCGTCTGTTAAACGGAAAATAAAATTATTTAAAGAAAAATTATAACCAATATAGATTTAATAGAAAATGCTTTAAAAGAAATCAACGAGGAGTGCGTTAGAGCCGATGTTGATATAGAAGATTTCATTGCGTTTGACAATAAATTAGAAACGCATCAAACTTACGATTCCGTGTCTTTTTTAGAAGAGGAAAAAGAAAAAGAAAATAATGATGATGATAATGACAGTAAGACCAACGATAAGCCAAAAATAAAAGATTTTAAAACCGCAATCTCATATTTAGAAGAATTACAAAAATTTTCAATCATGATTTCAAATTCAAATCTATTAGAACTGACAACCAAAGCCCGAGAATGTGCTAAACACGCTGCTTGCTCTTAATCACAAAAAGCAATCTAATATTAAAAATTATTTTTCTAAATTATAAAAAAAGTACAAATTTGTTACTGATAATGAATTTCTAATTAGAAACACTTATTATAATATTAATTTATTTATTTTGTATTTATATATTAATTTACTATATTTAATTTGTTATCAATCTAATAATCTAATATTTGACAAAACTGTCAAATATTTTAGAGATTGTGTGATCCTAGCTTTACTAACAAAATTTTGGTAATACAAAGAATATAAATATCTCATTTAATGATATATTAAAGCGTTATAATGTGGCTACTACTTGTTTGAAGAGTTAAGAAACTTGTAATTCAATTCACAATTGTAAATATTCTTCGGTTGAACAAAAAAAAAAAATTGTTACCTATAACTAATTTCAAATGAGAAGTATTTTAGATTTATAGTTCAGCTGAATAAACTTTTTTACCAAGGGGCGGTTTTCAACTGTCATTAATACTGTCAACTATCCAAAAATTAGTTAAGCTAGTTTAATTTTGTGACTAAAGTTACGATTTTGGCTGTTCTCTTACTTTAATAATATACTACTAAGGTTTGTTTTGAGTAGCTGGTGCTCTCAACTACTTGAATATTAGTTGTCATTACATCACTTGGACTTTCTCATAGATCATACATATTTTTTAATAATTCTAGTAAATAATGTATCATTACCATTATCATCACCATTACCTATCTATCACATACCCATAATCTTGTATTTTGTTTTTCAATTGTTTGTTACACTTTTTCTGCAAGTAGGTAGGTATTTTGACACTTTCTATCAACATAGAATATGAATATTGAAATTTAAAATCGTCTTCCATTAACTCATTGGTAGGTACTATATGTGTGTACCCATAATCTCATTTTATTTAACAGTTTACCTTAGGGATAGTATAAAAAATCAGTTAAGTCCTACTAACCATCAGTTACAAGCCAATGAAAACCCAGTCCTATGACGTGTTAAATTTTATAGTAGGTATGGTTTATAATTCATAATTCACTTCGTTATTTGGATAACCGGTTTGGCAAAACAATTTTACATTTAACGGTATGACTTATTAGTATACAATGCTATCTGAATTAATGAGATAATATAAGTAACTAGATTAAACTTGAACTTCATAATATGCAGGAGTCATATTATACTGATTTGGGGACCCATAGGGAAATGTTTATATTTAGTGGCAATTCAAAAATTCAATTAATTATGTTATTTAGGCTACTAATATTTTATTAAATGATACATCTACAATCCCTGACTAAGCAAATTTGTAACATACACTTGGGATAAGACCACAACATTCTGTAAAAATATGGGCACAACAGAAACTAACAACATAAAAATGTGCATGTATTATACTCTATTCTCATTATCAATACCTATTTCAATGACATTAATTTTTGTAAAATTACTAGTTTCAGTAGATGTTTCAAGTTCAATAATACAAAAAATGGTCAATGAAGGACTAAAAGAAAATGAAAAATCCTCCGATGACGTTAGTAATGAAACAGATATTTCGATACTAGTTGAGGCTAATTCTAGTGATCCTAATAAATCACGAAAATGGTGGCAAAAGGTTACAAGGATTACTAAAATTACTACAATAACCAAGGTAAAAGAAATACAAACACCTGAATAAATTAAACAGTTGGTTTTATTTGTATATTTATTTTAACTTGTATTATTTGTTTTTATTCTCAAACAATTATTGAAAATGTAAAGTTCCATCAAAAATTATTCTGTTTACAGCTAATATAAAAATATTTTAAATTCTGTAGTCAGTCACAATTTTTTTAATTTAATAAATTGATTATTTGATTGCATAATGGACATTTGAATTTTATTTTTTGGTGGAGATCTGATACCTTTTTAAAGGACTAGAATAGCTGGACCCGCCATAATTTTATGCAATAGAAGTCCCAAATATAAGGACAACTACTACTATGCAACCTGTACAAAGTCGTGCGCTTTAAAAGAACCTCACAGCTGATAGTGATTAGTTCACAAAAATTTGATGTATAGCAATTGCTATTGAGTAAATTTTGTAATCAAATCTAAAAATAAAAATAATAAAATAAATTATTTAAAAGTCAACCAAGTATTACAAATTCAAGACATAAATTATTTTAATTTATTATTGATGTTCATATTGTTATAATTTGTTATGTGGTGAAAAAGAAATTTAAAGTCTTTTATAAGTTTAACCTAATACAACCATAGACTGGCATATTTTTAAACAATTAATTGTTATAATAAAAAGTTGCTATTTATCTTTAAATTATTATTAAATTCTTTAATTTAATAAAGCTTAGTTGTTAAACTATCATCTTTTATACCAATCCTAACTCATCATAATATTATAATTATTACCTACTACTATTGATGTTAAATAAGTGTATTTATTGTTAATTTAATTTAAGCCACTTGGTTTTGTATGGAAGTCGCTGTTTAGTCACTTAATTGTAAATTTAGTCACCTTTCTCACTTATTTTCAAGCCATTGACCACTTCCATCCCGGAGTAGACATAGAAAATTAAAAATAGTTTTAAAATAAAAGCTTAACAGATTTCATGATGATTAAAAAATAAAAATCAAATTAACTTAAAATCCTCAGAGAAATTGTTGATATATGATAAAAAAAAAATCACCCTGCAGAAGAGAATATAACGTATACCTATAAGCAACAAATAGTCATTAAGAAAAACAAAGTATTCTGAGCAGAGTTCGATTATAGATATTTTAAAGTCATAACTCATAACATTTACACTTTGTAAATCATACGTTTCATAAATTTTCCTGTTTTGTAATATTTACAAATTTTCGTTAACATTTGATACTAAAATTCTCACTAAAAATATAATACTGCATTAAACCAAACGTTTTATTATTAACCACTAAATACATCTTATAATGAAACTTCTGTTATATTTTCAAGCATTTCTGAATGCTTCATTAAAATTAATTCATTAAAGTACCACCCAGATAAAATTTCCTTTTTAAAAAAATGTACTGCACTTGAAATTTGAGGCAAGATTTCTGATAAAACAAAAAAAAAAACATCATTGTAAGCAGAAAACATTCCTCGGTCCTTCTCAGTATTTTTCCTTGCCTTTATGTTGAGCACAAATGTTGTTTTAATTTTGTAGGTCTCTTAGAATAGTTTGTTAAAACTTTAATGCAAATGACACATTGCGATTTCTCTACTCCATTCAAATTGATGGAGGTAAGTCCATACCTACTCAACATAGCTTTCATTGTGTTTGGTAGCCAGTCCCGAAGTTTTAATATCACGGGCTAATGGCCGGCCGTAATATGGCTGGTGTATTAGGTGACCAAAAAGAAGAAAGGAAGGCGGAATTTATGTGATAATTAATATGTGCGCATTGAGGTGAGAAGAAAACTTAAATGACTACAGCAGTGGAGAAAGGGTGGGGAGGTGCTTATTACTCTAAAAAAATACAGGGAATTTACTTGTAACGAGGGGGTACAAATTAAATAAGCTGACCGTGAACCCGGTTGACGGTGGTAGTGCCCTCGGTCCGGCAACGTGTCGGCGGATTTGATGGTCTCGGCGTGGATGACGCGGGCGGCGACAATAACGCCAAACGCGCAAGGGGGCGGCCATTGTACACGGCGCCGGCGGAACGGTCGACGGCTGCGAAAGAGACGCATAACGTACGCGTGGTAGTTGAGTACCGAGTGCCGACGCGACGGAACCCGGCACGAGTAGCGAAAACCGCGAGCGCGCGATGGACAATAAAACGCACGATGGGCGGCCATGGGGCACGCGTGCGACGACTACGAGTGTACGTAAAAGCAAAAAGGGACGATTTTCAGTCCGCGGCGACGCGGTTATTGTCCGATGCGTTGGCGAACGGTCGCTCGGCTCGCAACGCGAATCGCCCTGTTGCGGAACTGTTCAGTCGCAGCGGCTAAAAGTACAAACGCGTTACGGCACACGGAGAACAACGAACGGATTGGCAACACGGCGTGACGGCGCGCGGACCAGTTTCGTCACTGGCGAATTTTCGTGCGCCTCACCAACACACGCCGGTGCCGGGCGCGCACGGCGCAAAAACGCGGCGACGTGCGACACGCACGCGGATGTGTGTACGGCGGCAACACGTCAGTATTAAACGTGCGACCCAACTGCCATACGAATGTAAAAGACATTACTTTTGATGATTTATCAAATAATTTAATTATAGGACACTATAAAAAGGGCACCACATTCAAACTTTATCCGCGTAATACTTGTGAATATGATAATATATCAGTCATTACATTTGTATTGTTATTGGGCGCGTGGTATAGGTCCAAAACAACAAAACCATAGATTTTTTTCAAATTCACTTATTGTTATAATTTTATAAATTAATTTCACCATAACGATAATTCCTCCCCCCTCCCCTCCGGCGCAGTAGAAACTTAAATTTCTCAAATCCCGGGAAAAAAGATCACGGAACGACAATTTTAAAATTTTGAAAATAATAATTGCGTTACAGAGAAAAAAAAAACAAATTATAACACTCTATCACATTAATGATTTTTGACAGACTAAGTTTGGTTCACTCATATAACAGCATGAAGTGTGCGTAGGTCTTCATAAATAATTTCAACGAATGAAAGGAATGACAGATATATTGCAACCACCCATTATTTCGAAAAGTTAACTTTTTTAAAATACTTTTATTTTCATAATTTTTCATAAGATATATATTTCTATATTTCAATATTTTTAAAAATGATATTAAATAATAATTTTTTTAATTTTCATAAGTAATTAATATATTTACAATTTTAAAATTGTGTTTTTTTCCTTAATCTTTTTTACGGATTACCAAATTTCTCTCTAGGAAGGGAATTCTTCTCCCCTAGTAATAAAACACGGTACTTAAAGTGATAAAATAATTCAAAACTGTATTTTATACAAATAAACCTAAATAGACGAATGTAAGTAATAAAATGTTTTTGAAAATAAAAGGTGACATCACAACAAAAAGTCAAAATCAAAAAATTACCGCCCTAATGTACCATCCAGACAAAGTTTCCTTTCAAAAAAGGTTTACACTTAAAAATCGGCGCAAGATTTCTGGTAGACAAATTGTTACCTTTGAAAGATGCCAAATATGGAGGCAAGTCCAGTAGGCACTAGAAAGCAAAAAAAAAAAAAAAAACACGTAATTAAATTTTTACAAAGTATACACTAAAAACAGGATCGGACTGGGCCGGCGAGTAAAAGTCGGAAGGCCGCGGGAACTGTTGATTCAATGGCCTGTTGGTTTTAACGTGTAAAATTTCAACTTTTATCAAACCGGGTTCTTTAATACCACTTATATTTTAATTTACGTAGGGCCAGCAGGTATTCATGCTATCATAATTTGGACCGCGCTTTGATAATTTGATATGGCATTTGCATTTTCTTGTGATTTTATAAAATATATTGTCTGGTTAAAACTACTAGAGGGCACCACGATCACAGCGATTAATAGACGTTTGTTTATAACCTCAGCGGTATATTGACCGATATTGTATACTGAGAAAAATGAAATCCAACACAATATGGGTTTACTAAGTAATTCATTGTATTTTTTCTTTGATAGGTAGTCCGTGGATACAATTTTTCAGATTAAACAGAAATGCTATAAAATTTCGTATTTAGCGGTCCCAGAAAAAAAAAGTAATTTACTGTTGTAATTTTTTTTTTTTTTTAAACAAATTTTGTTATCAAATTTTGACTGTCCACAACAGAGAAAATGAATACAATAATTGTTCATTGAGTGAAATGTATTTGTTTTATTCATTTAATGGGTATCTACTAGGTAGGTACCTTATATTAATATCAGATACCAGACAAAAAAAATCCATTTTTAATTTGTGAATAGCTAACAATAGTGTAACAGTGCATTTTCATTATGATAATGTTAGGTTATGGTTACAGGATCAACTACTCGGAGTAACTCGCTTTAAGTAAAAGATGAATTTTTCATTTGTTGCCTATAATGTTAAAGAGAAAGTGTTAAATGTACATTCTAGTTTTTTGCATATGTTTTTTTGTTTCTAAAATGTATGTTTATATAATTTTTTTTTTTAGATTGAAATGGTTATTACTTAATGTTTATAAAATGTAATGATGTTTTTTTGAAAAGTATCATAGATTATTTTTATTTATTCTGTAAATAATTTATATAATCGTTTCAATCACATAGTTATAAGTAAAATATATAATAGAGTTGTGTAGATAGTTAATAATATACTCTAAGGACTAAGATATTAAAATACAACTATTACATTATTTACAAATTTAATATTAATTACTATTATACTAAAATAAACGTCATTGTAAAACCAATTCATTCCTAGCTTCACTTAGAATCTAAAATAAAAACAAATATTGAGACAAGAACATTAAATATAAATGTTTAAGTAAATTATAATTATCAATCAATCTTCTTCCTCAGAACTAAGTATAGGGTCCTCTACTTGATTTTCTACTTGAATAAACTGAAGTTAGGTATATATTTTAACAGACAGTAAATCTTTTTTTTTTTTTTTACTGAAATGTTTAAATATTTTCTTTACAAATAGCAATTGTTTGGTTTTCAATTGTTATTGTATTCACTCTCACTATGAACCTAACCCTTGCATTAAAGTATGTAGGTTTCCATCTGACAAACCAAAGGTGTTGTCGCCGCATGATATTCCTTAAATGTTGTGGAAAATTCAAGTATTTGAAATTATCGGCTTTAATTACATTTAAAAATAACAAAAATCAGAATTTGAATGCATGCAAAATTTAACCAAAAAAAAAAAAATGGGACGAACCCCCCCCTTAGTGAATCACCTTGTGTACTTTGTGTAATCACCATCGTGGTAATTCCATTCAACACCGCAACATTCCCCGAATGTAAATATGAAAGGTAACTATGGTAGTACATTGGGTCGCTTAACTACTACTCTGAAATAGTTTTACCAAAATTAAACATTGGCGCTTTGTTGCGTTCACACCGATACCTATAATCTGTTGTATATTTTATACAATTTATTATTGTGAATTATAAAATCGAGAAAATAATTTTTATCGTCACTTAAATTTTTTCCTTGGCTGTTTTACTTACCTAGGTAGGTACTTGGGTACTTTTTACAACAAACTTTCCATTATTGAACAAAATGCTTTTATTTTAACTTACTTCGGCAACAATTAAAACTAATTAACCACAGTCTATATTAGATCACCTACGATTAGAAATCCGACCACTAATATAGAAGTTATTATTGTTATAAGCAACTGAGAATTTTTAACATTGAAATCCTTTCAATATGTAAGCACTTTTAATGAAAACGAGGCAATTGAAAATATTACGGTACCTAGGTAAGTCACTGGGAGAACTTTGTTTAAATCTTTTTTCCGCAATTATATTTCAGCAATTAGTATGCTTCTCGCAAAATATTATAAGACATATTTTATCATAACGCACTCTTTTTTTGTTTTTTTTGGTAGGGGTAAACTTTAAGCTTATTTACTTAGTGTCATAAATCTTATAAAACAAACAACAATATCACGATAATTATTAAGAATAGGCAAACAGATAAATTTCAAAAACCTATTGGACAACAAACATTGGTGGACTACCAATATTAACGGCACGAACTATGATACATCTTAATTAAGGTAGGTAATTAATAAATTAATAATTATTATTTTGAAGATATATTTTAATGCGTGGATGGGACCAATAGGAATGGTATAATTATGAACACCAACGGTAGGTACCATAACGAGGTGCCGTCAACCAGTTCAGTATTATCGCCTTTCGTAGCGGTTTTTCATTAAGTTGTTTCGAATTTGAAATTTTAAACTCGATTTCGGATGTACATTCGTAACAATAATCGTATTCGGAAGAGTTTGAATACGGAGTGACGTGTCCGATGCGTAGCGTCATTCGCAGCAGTTTGTGAGGCGGTCCGGTTATGAAATGCTAATTATGCTATACGGCATATTGTCGACCGGTGTACAATGCGTTTTGATACCACAGTATTGTAAACCATTAGACACGACACTGGCGCGATAATTGTGCATACTGTGGACAGTTTACGGAGCGCGGGCGAATTCGACCGAATAATAATGCCGGACAACGGCGGCCTCCGCGTCGCGGCCGTCGCGTCGTCGTATCATTGTAATTGCACGTTTAAAAGACGTTCATGAATGTTTCATTTACCGCCGTTGTTGTAGACAACGTCGCCGTTTTCGTCTTCCGGTTTCCAATTGGCAATTCCATTGTACATTGTAAATGCGCAACCGTAAACCGTCGTCTGTCGATTGTCCACATGCGATGCGGGTTAAACTTTTAATTCGCATAAACGTTACATTCGTAAATTACGCGGAATATCCGTTCATTATAATACCATTTGACGCGCACGAATCGCGACTTAAATAGCGGAAGGCGAAGCAGAAGAAATGCGACTCGGAAGACTCGGAGAGTTAAAATTAATACCGGCGAAATATCCGAAACGAGAAAAAAAAAAAAAAAAATTTGAATTCTTTTCGTCTACTTCGTATTGGTTGCTCATTCAACAACAAACAATTATTCTTGTCAAGGTAAGTGTACAAACCCATTCTAATAGTGTATTAATTTGAATCAAAAGCAAGAGAAATACGTAAACTGAAAGTATAATTTTCAAAGTTATAACCAATATAACTAAGTACCTATTGGCCAAGTTTCCACTTAGCTAGGCGATTAATATAATTATAATTGAACATGTATACAAAATTTGTAGTCATTACACCTACGAGTAATATAAAAAAAATAAAATTTGACCATCTTTGTTATTTCTGAAGGTATTACAATGTAGATGGGACATTAGTTATATATCTGAATGCAAGGTTTAACCATTGCTAACGATTTGAAGCAAAGTTTGGTAGGAGATATTTTGAAATGGCTTAATTATTAAGGTTTTCATCAAAATGTTCAAGCATTCTCTTAAGTTGTATGTATAAAAACATGAAAATATCAAATACCTACAAATAGCCTAAAAATAGTAAAATGTTTTGAAAATTGCACTGCTCTTATTTAAGGATAACATGATTATCTTGGGAAATCTAAAAGTCTCTTAAATAATTTTGAACCAAGATACAACAAAAACCGAAATTGCCTTACACTTTTCTGTGTTTTATACATTTTTTTTCCTGGTTTTTCATAATTAATTGGAAAACTATACGGAAAATCAAACAATGACTTTCTTACTCACAAATCGGACAAAATTTTCTTTCATAAAATATACTATTATAGAAATTTAAACAAAGATTTCTGGTAGAAAAATATAATTTAAACATTTTTTAATAATTAAGTCCTGCCATAATTGAAAAAAAAAAAAAACAACAAATTGTACGTGTTTTTTTGTTTCCTAATTGTTATGAAAACTATTTGAGATATTCACAAATGACTTCCTTATTCAGTGGTTAGATAATATAAGGATCAAAATCAAACTCATTTTTAAATAGTGGTTTACAATTACAAAAAAAAAAAATATACATCATAGTAAAACCAATATATCATTCATTACGCTCAGTCTAAAATTTGAATTGCTCACTATTGAAGACATTGTGTATGCGTTTTAAAAAATACTAGTTTTATACTTAACTTAAATATAAAAATACTAAATACACCAGACCAACTATGTGTGCAGTATTCCATTGTAAAAATATCTAAACAAAATTTAAATTAAAGGACAGTTAATAGTCTATTTTTGTAAGATTTAAAAAAAAATGAATAGTTTTTATATTATTTAACATTTTTACAATCACTTTATTATTATTTATAAGTTTAAATTTTAATAAGGTTTTACTTTATTATTTAATAATAGTTAATTTTATAAGTAGGTAGTAGTTACATATATTTTTTCAGAAATATATTTTATATTTTTGGCAGTTATAAACTATTAAAACCCCTTTACCTAAACAATAATATTTCAGTACATTTTTTTTTTTATTAAATCATAAATTATTTTACATAAAGAGTGATAATAATAATAGCCATACTTATAACTTGTTTTCTGTAGAATATTTGATTAAATTGTACCTTATGTTAAATTTTCAGATATGTCTCTTAAGTTATATAATTTTAATAGAAAAATATCTACCAAATATAAGTACATTTACAATTACATACTCAATTACATTGAGTGAGACAAGGGAGATTTTTACCTTGATTATTGTTAACTGTCCAACAAACTTAGTATTTCAATATTATAATGCAATGTAGCAAAACAAATAAAAGTTAGCAAAGTGAACAGAAATTTTCTGAAAACCCTACTCCATTCATATGTTTGTATCCCGTTGAAAAACTGATATAATGCCCTTGGTAAAAATATATTGTTTTATTGTGCTAATTCTGGTTAGGTTACTCAGAGTGACTCGGTATAAGTCAAGGATGAATTTGTCATTTGTCTTCAAAGAATGAATATTTTAGATTTTTGATATTTTGACTATTTAACGCGTCATAATATTTTTCTACAATTTATTTTGAAGATTGAGATTGTTATCACTTAATGTCTATAAATTGTGTTCATTTTTTATTAAAAAGTATCATAGATTATTTTCATTTATACTGTAAATAATTGATTTACCTTAGAGACTTGTGACACACAATGATATCCCATGAATATCATTTTTTGTAAGAAATGGTTTATCATTGCTTATATGTATGTATGTAATGACCTATAAACGTAGCTTCACTTGTCTCCATTATCCTAGGATGTCTTTTCAATACATAAATATATAATTTATGTACTAAATATGATAATACATAGAGTTTATTAAAATATATATATATGCATATGACATATCAGCTTAAATATATGGTAACAGAGTTAAGCATATAATAACAATAGATAAATATATAGATAGATAGATAATACGATTATTAAAATATATATAATAGATTAATAGATAGGTAAATTTATTTTTAACACAGTAAAAGATTTAAAAATAATAAGTTAAGAGTTATAATTGCACAACAAGTTCCTCAAGCCATTTCGCTGCGGCCGGGCCACACTCGTGCAGTTTTACCAGCCCATCTTCAAACTTTGTGAACGGGTACGTCTCCACGATGTGCGTGATATTCTGTATCTCACCACATTCACATAGTGGTGAGTCAACCATGCCACATTTATGCAGTAGGTAGATGCATCTTCCCTGCCCGGTTCTGATACGATTGAGTGTTGTCCACTGTGCCCTTTTAAAATCCCAGTCAGGGACTTTTATGGACGGTTCTTTAATCAGGTCTTGATTGCGAGTTTCTGTTTGACTCCATCTTCTTTTCCATAGGCACTCTGAAGTCTCATTGTTTATTTCTGTCTGCCATATGGGAGCATTGGACTTTAGGCGTAATAGTGGGTGCTCAAGCATGTCCTTTTTAAGTGGTAAATTAGGTAGTCTGTTAATTTTTTCTATCATTTTTTTTGTATGGGCTAGTCTCCGAAGATCTGAAGGGGCTATATTGGATAATATGGACAACCATTCTGTTTGAGTTGACCTGACGGTGCCTGAAATAATGCGCATAGTGTGGTTTAGTTGTGTGTCAACTTTTCTACAATGGGCGCTTCTAGCCCACACAGGTGCGCAATATTCGGCGACACTGTACACCAAGGCAAGCGCTGTAGTTCGTAGTACACTAGTGTGACATCCCCAGCTAGTACCCGCTAACTTAGCCATAATATTATTGCGTGTCTTCAGTTTATTTTTGTCGCCTCCTAAGTGTTGGTTGTACGTTAGGGTTCTATCGAACTTTACCCCTAGATACTTAGGGCATTCTTCAGAAGCGATGTTTTGTCCGTCTATTTCTATTTGTAGTTCTCTGTTTGCCTCCTTATTGTTGAGGTGATAGGCCATTGTTACAGACTTACTCGGGATTAGTGTTAAATTCCACTTTTGGAAATATTTTTGTATTTTTATTATATCATCATTCAATATATGTTCTAACGCTGCGAATGTCTTAGCTTGTGCTACTAGCGCCACATCATCCGCATATATAAATTTTCTAGAAACAGTATAGGTGATGTCAGTCGTATACGAATTAAAGAGGGTTGGAGACAGTACGGATCCTTGCGGAAGCCCATACTGGAGGAATTTGTACCCGCTTACCTTACCAATTTAAGTCTATTTATACATATTTAACCGAAATTAGTTCATTCTTTTTATCGCGTACAGAGAAATTAAATTACAACCCATAATCTTACCTTACCAACTAACACATCTTCGATGGTGCAACATACAGTGTTAANCACACAGGTGCGCAATATTCGGCGACACTGTACACCAAGGCAAGTGCTGTAGTTCGTAGTACACTGGTGTGACATCCCCAGCTAGACATACCCGCTAACTTAGCCATAATATTATTGCGTGTCTTCAGTTTAATTTTGACGCCTTTTAAGTGTTGGTTGTATATTAGGGTTCTATCGTACTTTACCCCTAGGTACTTAGGGCATTCTTCAGTGGCGATGTTTTGTCCGTCTATTTCTATGTGTAGTTCTCTGTTTGCCTCCCTATTGTTGAGGTGATAGGCTCTTGTCACAGACTTACTCGGGTTCAGTGTTAATTTCCACTTTTAGAAATATTTTTGTATTTTTATTAGATCATCATTCAAAGTATGATCTAACGCTGCGAATGTCTTAGCTTGTACTACTAGCGCCACATNAGTCTCATTGTTTATTTCTGTCTGCCATATGGGGGCTCTGGACTTTAGGCGTAATGGTGGGTGCTCAAGCATGTCCTTTTAAAGTAGTAAATTAGGTAGTCTGTTAATTTTTTCTATCATTTTTTAGCGCCACATCATCCGCATATATGAATTTTCTAGAAACAGTATCGGTGATGTCAGTCGTATACGCATTAAAGAGGGTAGGAGACAGTACGGATCCTTGCGGGAGCCCATTCTGGAGGAATTTTTACCCGCTTACCTTACCGTTAAGTGATACACGGATTTTCCTGTTTGATAGTAGATTTTCCAGTACTCTGATCGTCGTTCTACACTTTTTTATTTTAGTCAGTTTCAATAGTAACCCTTTCTTCCATACGGTGTCGTACGCTGATGAGAGGTCTAGGAAGACTGCGCCAGACTTCTCTTGACGTTGAAAGCCATTTTCTATATGCGTTGATAGTGTGAGGGTTTGATCACAACAATTTCTATTACACCTAAAACCAGCTTGTTCTATTGGTAGTGATGCTTCCACTAAAGATTGTAATCGTGATAGGATCANATAAGTCGTTGACAGCAGGGATATTGGTCGGTAGTTGTTAGGGTTGGTAGCTTCTTTATTTGATTTTAGGATAGCTATCACTTTCGTTTCTCGCCATATTTTTGGGAGAGTATTCGTATTTACTATTTTATTGACCAGTTTTGCAATCCAGCTGATGCTCCGGGGTCCAAGATTTTTAAGAAACTCTGACAAGATTTCGTCTGTTCCAGCTGCTTTTCCGTTTCTTAAATTTTTTAGAGCGTTATAGACCTCTTCATCAGAAAAGTCTGACATGAGTGCTGACTTTTCTTCGCACTTCCCTAGCTCCTCTACGAGTTTTCTTCTTACTTCTGATTTTTCAGTTTTTTGCAGTTTGATGAAGTAAGAATGAAATATCAATTGCTGCGACACATCCAGCTTTCTTAGAGGGATGCACAGCGCCAAGCTTTCGTAATAGAGACCAGCTTTTCCTGCTTGAGTGTGTGTAGTCCATTTCTTCCATTGCTGCTAACCATCTATTTCTTCTCTCTTCATCTAGTAGTGACATTAACCGATTTGCTGTTAACTCACTTCCAGATTGATCATATTCGTGTAATAGTGAGTCGCACTCTTTGTTCGAGCATGGTATGTAGTTCTGTCTATGTCCTCTAAGTNCGGTAGTTGTTAGGGTTGGTAGCTTCTTTATTTGGTTTTAGGATAGCTATCACTTTCTTTTCTCGCCATATTTTTGGGAGAGTATTCATATTTACTATTTATTGACCAGTTTTGCAATCCAGCTGATGCTCCAGGGTCCAAGATTTTTAAGAAACTCTGGTAGGATTTCGTCTGTTCCAGCTGCTTTTCCGTTTCTTATAATTTTTAGAGCGTTATAGACCTCTGCATCAGAAAATTGATTATTAATTTTGATATTGATTAATTATAAATCAATAATATATAATTTAATTTCATATGACAATCAATTATTATATTGGATAGACAATATCTTTGGTAAAAGAAATATAATAAATATTAAAAATATAATGTAAAGTACATTATATATTAGTTAGAAATTGGTTTTTACAGACTGAAAATATATATTCTATTATCAATTTGTGCATTCAAAATCTTTAATAGTAGATAAGTACTGAAACAATTTTGATGCTTCAAAGTGTAATGAAATTCAATTGAGGGGATCACGATTTTGTTGGTGCTTCTATAAAATAAATAAATTATATTAACAAATATACCTACCTAATACAAACCCATATTGGGGGGGAGCAGGAGAGTCCCTGAAGCGGGGCACAAAGACCATATTATCATGAGTTGAATTAAAAATTTGAGAATTTTATTTTGCTTATTTATATTAATATGGGCGACCGGATCCTTAAAGTTCTTAATCGAGGCTGACCTAATAGATTTCTCAAAAACAATTTTTTTTTTAAATTTTAATTCTGAATTTATACAATCTATACCAAAAAAAAAAAAAAAATAAAATACAATAAGCATAATGTATGTTTTTATTAATTTAGTGCAATAGCTTGAATGTCTTAAGGAAAGAAGCCGTCCAGTGAAGGTACTTCGACATGAATTTACAATTATTTAGATATTTAAGTATTCATTATTATGTTTACTTTATAAGGTCACGGGGCTATTGTCGTTGGAGTCTTCTGGGAGGATTTCCTGGGATGGAAATAGATAGTAGCTTTTTAATATGGGAATTAGGGTGATTTTGAAGGCGATTCCTAAATTTTGAGTAGTATAGTTTGGCTCAACAGAGCCAAGTAGTTTAAATACTTAGGGTCAGTCATAACTGAAAAGAATGAGATAGCCAAGGAAATATCAGCGAGGATACTTGCGGGTAATAGGGCGTACTATGGACTAGCAAAACTGCTAGGGTCGAGATCGCTATCGAGGGAGCTTAAGATACAGCTCTATATGACATTACTGCGTCCAGTTATAACTTACGGAGCGGAAACTTGGCCACTACAGAAAGAAGATGAAAGATAGCAGTAGAAATGAGTCGAGGATAAGAACGCATAATGAACTAGGACTACTTTTCCAGAAACCAAATATATTGGAGACAATAAGGAGTAGGAGACTAAAGTGGGCTGGACATGCGTGGCACAGTCAGAATCTCTTGTTACGTATAGTGTTAAAGAAGGATCCAGCTGGGAAGACCTCCTATGAGATGGGAAGATCTGGTTAAAAAAGATGTAAGTGCCTTAGGTGGAGGATCAGTTTGGAAAGAACGAGCATCTGACAGAGATGGCTGGAGGGAGGGATGTTTGACGGGATGGTCCTAGCGGCCATTTACCCGAAGAAGAAGAAGAAGAAGATAGTTTGGCTGTATCAGTAACTTTAGGAATGTGAAGATCTGTATGAAGTGTGAGGTTTGAAATCTACGGAGGAGCATTGGTTATGAGTCGGAGGATTTTTGATTGGAACACTTGTATTTTTTGTGCATTTGATATTTTTGCCATGGCCCACAGTTGGATACCGTAAAGCCAGATAGGCTTAAGAAGAAGATTATAGATGTCAATTTTGGTTTTAAGGGATAACTTTGAGAATTTACCGAGAATAGGTCTGAGAGACTAAAGTTGTTGGTTTAATTTTAATTTTGTTGTGTGAATGTGTTTGGCCCACATTAGATGTTTGTCAAAGGTTAGACCTAGATATTTGGCTGTCGGAGTTTGGTATTGGTTTGCTGTTTATATATACCGGAGAAGGTTGTCTGTGATGGAGAGCAAAGGTGGTGTGTACCGATTTGTTTTCATTAATTTTAACGCGTCAGAGGGAGTACCAGTGTGATAGGTCATTTAGATGGCTTTGGAGAGTAGATGAAACTATGTCCCTAAAAACAAATTTAGTAGTAAATATAGAGGATTAGTAAAATGTGTTGTACTTTTCAATGAACACTGTAAATTGTAATCAATTTATAAATTATAAAATCAATACTTTAAAAGTCACTTATGTTTAATGACACAAATAAAAAACATAACATAGACACTGTAAAATAATAATTTACCATAAATTAGCTGAATGGAAGCTGGATTCACTCGGATAAAATTGTCTGACCGTCAACTGGAATATGATAGTATGGAATAAAAGGTGGAACCGGCTAAATGACAGCTTCAGCAGTTCCAAGGCCGTTAATTGCTTTACAAATAGTCTCCATAATGACTGTATGTAGTAGTGGCAATGGATAGTATCCCTTTTGTAATTTCATTATGATTACATGTTCGAATATACTAAATGCAAATATTAAATGTTTAAACAATATTGTACAACAATAAATTATATCTGATTATTTAATTACATGATTACCTGTAATGGTTATTATAGTTATATAATTGTTTTCCATTTTTAAACCAAACCATACCTGGTGTAGGAAATGCATCAACATGACATTCAAGATTTTTATTTTGTCTTAATGTTTGTTCTACTTTAGGCCCAGGAACTGTTATGGATGGTGCACATTTTATTTGCCTAGTGACACTATATCAGATACAATGGACAACTCCATTATCAGCTATACAACTATATGTTCCTCGATCTTTCCTGTTTACTTGACTAATTTGTAGAATAGTTCCTCTGTAAAATTAAATTTATCATTTTGAATGAATGCATTATTTTATAATTGATTATACTAGTAAATTACTACTTACTGTTAGGTATGATTGTATCTTTTAATATTTATAAACATTTAAATTATTTCTTGTATGCACAACACAAAAATATTAATGTACCTATCGAACTATTATTTGATAAAAAAAAAAAAAAAAGTGAAAGCATAATAAAAATGGACACAGATGCGTTCTTCTTCACGTGATAAGAATCTAAAATTCCAAGAAACCAGTGTACCCAACGTTTGGAAAAAAAAATGTTTTTACTAACACTTCAAGTTAGCAAATTAACCAATAAATACCTACATCATAATGAACTAACTAAAACATAACTAATATATTATAAAGGTCGTGAAGTCTTCTTTCAGACATTGTACCCCGCTAAGGGTTACTTCGGCTGGAACATCCCTTAGGTAGGTACTTCAGATAAATGGTATTAACCAAAACTATCGAATTAAAATACCTACCTGCTAGCAGTATGTATACAAGTTGAATAAAATTAAACATTTAATACATAGTGATGGCTAAAACAATATATATAAATAATATAGAGAATCGTTATATTTGCATCATTATTAATAATGAGACACAAATATAATTGTATTTTCAAATTTAGCAATACATTTTCAGAATTTGATTAGGATCATCTTGTATGCATGTTAAACAAAAATTAACTTAAATAAAGAATTCAACAAACTCATCTAATCATAATTTAATACCTAATTAATGTTGTTGTAGTTTATTTAGTTACAGATATTTAAATGTACCTAATTGGAATAAATTTTATTACGTTCGGAATGTTTAAGTTTTTACATATTGTTATCTACTATATACATATATGCAGCCATGCCAGAGTAAGAATTTGTGAACGATTTATTCAATAAAGAGTTCATAGAACAAAGATTTTTTCCATATTCGAGACTATTTCATAGATTAGGGAATATTTATAATGTTAAACATATTTGTATTAAATTAAATTTTGGTGGGTAGATATAGAAATATTTTTCTGAACAATAGCAATAGAATTTTGAAAGTTAGATAGGCAATAAATAGACAAACTGAAAAATTACAATACAATTTCAGGAGTGGGTAGGCAACATAGGTAAAAATTTAAAATTAGCAATAGAATTTTAAGAATGGATTAAAAATTAATTTGTAGGAGTTGTGTAGGCAACTTATTAAATCAGTTGAAATACAATTACAGGAGTTGAATAGGCATTATAAATAGATATTATTAATAGACTGAACTACCCGATAGTCTGATAGTTTCGATAGTATAGGTGATTGATTGATTATGGATCATCAGATCAAAATCAGCATTTCTCTTTATTGACTCGCAGACATGCGAATTTTTTATTTTAGTAGTAAGCAATGAGCCTTTCGGATTCACAGCAATAATTTACCTAAGGCTGATCGAATCAGATCGAAATTATCTTTAAAAATTTATAAAATGTTGTAAACCCGACTGTACTCTCACTGGGTTTTTGGTTGTACATTTTCCAAATAGTTTTTATATCAAGTCTTTCATTTAGGTTTTTAATAACAATACCGATATAGTGGGTAGTTTCTGTTGGTTAACTTTAGTAGTCGCTGAAGTTTGAGTGAATTTAAGCTAGGAATAAACATGGAAAAACGTAGAAAAAATGGAAATAATCGGTACGATATTAAACTAATATTTTTTAAAACAATTTTTAATGCTTATTTAATTATTTTACCATAATATATATCGTTGACAAAGCATCACTATTAACTGAACTCCGCTCAGAATCGTTTTTATTAAGCAATAGTCGATCGTTGCTTACAGATACGAATTAATTTCCCATCTATATCCTACATTCCCAACATTCACCAACAACAGTGAATACACATCGTGTATAGTTTGTTCGTCTCATCTATAAGTTATAAAATTTAATTTTGACAAAATTGGTAAATACTACGGCCTTTCAAAACATCTATAACCAAACTTTGCTCTGAATCATTTCTTGTTAGAAAAAGTTTATCGTTAGTTACAAGTATAAATTAAATAACTTAATATATCCTGCCTTTTCAACTTTTCAACTTTTGGCCATATCTGTCTCTATTTAATTATTCATATTTTCACACATTAGGCATTTTTTTACTAATAATTAGATTTGCATTTGTTTAGTACTACTCTATTTGTAAAATGGCAATTCCACTTTTTCACCACTAGCCATTTTTCCGTATTTCTTCATGAATTTTAAATTTAAAATTATTCCCGACTGAAGTTAATATTTAATTTACTCCTGTGAGTGACCGCATACTGAACTGCGCAGATGTAAAAGAAGTTGCTTTGATTGTTTAATATGGCACTTATTGTATTTTGGGCCCGTTTATAATATAATATTATACATCTCTTATAACTCCGTCATCAGTTTCAAGAGGTCTGGCTGGAAAAGATTTTCTAATAGCACCTGATTTATATTTGGTTATCATTATTATAAGATATTACAACAAAGATTGTTGATTTTATCACGTGTTTTTTTTGTCCATAAACAACGTTTTTACCAGAAATCTTGCTTCAATCAAGAAATGCCAAAAGATTTTTTTTTGAAAACTGACAAATTTATGGCGTTATGATTTCATTTTTTGAAATTGTTATCTACCAGAAATATTGTACCTCGACAAGCTAGATTATCAATTAGATGAACTATCCGATGGTTTTCGATGTTCCTTATCAAATTTGATTAATCTGATTACTAATCAGATTGCTTTTCGATGCATCAGATCTTCAATCAACAAAATAGTCTGTTTGCTAGACGATAGAAATGTGTTCTCAAAATGATGTGGTGTTATCAACATTTAGTCATGATGTTTTTTTTTCGTTTTACATTTTAATATGTTCATTAATGTTGTAGTGTTCCAAGTGTTTGTTTATTAATAATTAAAATTAAATTAAATTGTTTTGTTATCAAATAATTGTCTATATCGCTTGATAGAGCATTCTGCGTTTTAATATAAATCGGTGATCCTTAACATTCAAAATGAATAATCGGGTATTTCATCTGATTGATAATCTAGCTTGTCGAAAAATACACGGAATGAAAAATCTACAAGAAACTTTTTTTGTTGCAATTCGAATCCCGTTAGCGAGTAAGAAAGTTGGTTCTTGATTATCAATGTGTAGTTCTCTTAATAGTTGACCAAAACCGGGATAAAACGTAAAAAAAAAAAATTAGAAAGTTTACGGAAACAATGGTTTAATTTTTGTCGATTTTGTTTTTCTGTTTAATTCAATTAAAAATATTTACAGACAGTATTTATTTCAGGGGGCAACTGAGAAGTGTTACCTCTCCCCTTCCAACAGAAAAATGTATACCAACCGGAACCAACTGAAAATTTGTGGCATTACTATACGTAAACTTTATGTGATATGATTTGTGAAATGCGTTATGGACCGATTATCTTGTTGGCGATAAAATAAAATAAATAATATATTGTATTAATTGTATTTTAACGAGCTACAAAAAAAAAGTTATCATTGAACATATTTTCTAAATTTGTTCTAAGTGTAAAAATGCATAGATTCGACTCTGTCTTTACATACACACTTGGAAATTTACTATTGTAAATTCCCTCCCCCCTCCCGGATGAAGGTCTGAATAAACACTGTTTGTAGAGACTTGACATTTTACCGAAACCTTATATTTTCTTTTTTTTTAAACGTGGCAACATTTTAAAAATAGTTTGACTATTTTTGAAGTATTCATACATAGTTTATATTTGCTAGTTTTTTTTTCCTGAAATTGAAACTAACGAATTCAATTTTTTTTTTTAAAGTATTTCGACATTTTAAAAAAGGCTTAAATTGTATTAGTTTCCCAATAGTTCTATTGCGGGTTTGAACCTACACATTATTACTACTAGCTGTTATACGAACAGATTTGCTCTTCTTCTGTTTTCTGAA
This sequence comes from Cinara cedri, assembly GCA_902439185.1. Classification (NCBI taxonomy): domain Eukaryota; kingdom Metazoa; phylum Arthropoda; class Insecta; order Hemiptera; family Aphididae; genus Cinara; species Cinara cedri. The sequence continues at coordinate 256,025 of CABPRJ010000531.1, read as the reverse complement.
ATCGAATTCAGGGTTCTCCCTCATTCTACCAGACAAGGGCGCTCGTAGGGAGGCTAAAAGAGCCTTTGCTGCCCCCGGGATTTTCAACAATGTGTACTTTTATAACGCATAATGGCATACCATAATTTCAGTTTTTACCATAACAATATCAAATATTTCTAGAATAAAACGTTTTGACCCTGGTGGGATTTTGTCCTACGGGCGTGCTTGCTACCAGACATAGCGTTGCTTTTCGTGTGTCTTTCATAAAATGATTAATCGTCCTATCAACCACTTAATGCAAAACGCCAACGAGGATGCCCGTGTTATCTTTTAATCGTTTTAATTTTAGTTATTTTTAATTTGAATTATTACCGTGTATTTACTTTGTACCTGTACTTATTCGGTTTTTTTTTGTTTTGTTTTTTTTTTTATCACACGACCCGCGAGACTATCATTGTAAATACCGTTTGGCGTATTGTAGATATAGCAAAGACAATATTATGCTTTTCGTCAGATTTCACGCGTACGTATACTGTCTCTCTCAAAATTAAAACATTGTTTACGAACCCCGTAAACCTATACCTACCTATTATCGTATAGCCGTAATGTAGGCAATTTTATGTGTGTACCCGCGTACCTAACGATGCGCGTTTTATCGGATGTGGGTAAGTATTTATACGTACCGCAGATGTGGGTCATTACCGATAGCGTCTGCTGCGATATACCTAGAACCGCGTGTTTATAATAATAATATATATATTTTTTTAATAATAATAATAATAATAATAATAATAAAACACGCGGCTAATAATATAATGACGACGACGATGCACGATAGTCGGTCGCGCGTCAATCCCCCGTGGGGGACATGACTCGAAAAGTGCCCAGCTATACTGCACATAATCCGATCGTACGTCGTCTTATCTGATCCATAGAGTTCCTTAAACGCGCGGCCCCGCGCGTTCCCGGACCGGGCCGCTCGTATCCCCCCGGTCCAGAATTAATACAACGTTCCCCTCCACTATCCTTCGCCGAAACCTGTTGTGCCGAGCATCACGTACAAAATAATAATAATAAAAAAAAAAAAACGGTTTTGTTTTTTTTTTCTTCTTCTTCTTTTTATCACGACGAAGAGACGACCACACCGCAGCCGCCGCCGTCACCTGTACAAGGGCGGGACGACGGACACAATGGTGTTGGTCGCGGGCACGCCACCGCCGGGTCGCAGGTCAACGAGGTTCAACATTCCTGGCATTTCTCATCCCGCTGTCACTATAATATTATTATAATACCTTGGCTCGAGCTAAGCTAAATTATTAACGTCAATAATCGTCATCGTTATTATTGTTATTATTACTATTATTACCATAATTTATAGACGGATATGACTGATAAGCGACCAAAAGTCCTTCTGTTTCACTTTTTACCTGCGAAATAAAAAAAAAAAACCGTGACCATCTTACACTATGCGGAAAAATATCAAAGGCTACAGTTCAAGTTGTCGCATTATTTACATAAAAGTGCACGAAGCATTTTCGAAATAGATATTAAATTACAACAGTAACACCAAATGAAAACATAATATAATATACAGGGTGTCCCACGAAAATATACCTATTGCAAAATCTTTTGAGATAGTAAAAGATAATCAAATTCTGTGAAAACATAATATAATATACAGGGTGCCCCACGAAAATATACCTATTGGAAAATCTCTTGGGATAGTAAAAGATAGTCAAATTCTGTTTTTTTTTATATATATTCTCTCAGGGATAAGGACTACAAATATACATAGGTATATTTAAATTAAAATTTTGTGTTTTGGTAAAAAAACTAAAAATTGTTGAATTTTAAAAAATGATTGAAAATCACGAATACAATGAAAATAGAAAGTTGATACGTCATAATTTTCATAATAAACTGTAAAATGGTTATCTTCAATTTGTTCAAAAATAATAACATAAAATGTTACCAAAATATAAAGAAAATAATTGAAATATAAATGTTTGTAGTCCTTATCCTTACGAGTAATACAAAATAAAAAAAAAAACATACAGTCGGAGATATTACAATGGGTTATGCCCGTCGTGGGTCACTCTGCATAATATAATAAATATAAAAACGAAACAAGAATGATTTGGTTCACAAATTGTTTACATCTAAGTATCGTACATTTTGTGTAATAATATCAAGTTCGTTTAAATAATTATTGAAGTGTAATAGATATTTATTAATATTTATTTATTTGCACATTTAGGCAAGACTGCAACTACCATAAACTCGTTAAGTTTTAACATATTACGACTTCGTCAATGATTTTTTTTTTTATTAACTTTTAACTGCGACGCTATTTAAGTTATATTTGCTCAACATCCAACGAGTTAATTTATAGAATTGTATCACCGCGTAATTGGAAATTCTTTTAAAGTTTTACACAAATGTATACAGTATACACAATATTATATAGTTTGTGATATTCCAGCCGGAAATAAATCAAGAAAATCATAAACTCCAAGTTATACCATTTTTTGACTATAACAATAAAAACTTAACAAAATAATAATAATAATAATAAAAAAAATGTGTAATTTTCTCCTTCCAGAGCTTTTACAATTCTTGAAGGGCATTCCTCATTCGTCTCTATCCACGCCGGGATACCTTCAATATTGTAATTCCCCGAGTGCGTTAGTTTAGAGCGTCTTCAATACTCCGTGTTCACAATCATAGAACACATCATAGCAGAATGTCCAGCTTTACCGTAGTCTCGGTTCGTTCAAAATCTAAAAAAAAAAAAAAAAAAATAATAATTATAATTACAAGTGTTCGCGTTCTTTAATTAGCGGGATTTTTTTTTTTTTTGTCTTCTTAAATTTAATCGATTTCGTATTTTCGTGTACACACACCGCACAAGCAATTTAAACGCAACGGTTCGTCGACGCGGTGTCGAATTATAGCGCATATAAGAGCGATGTGAACGTATAATATACGAGAGCCAATTTTTCGTTTGCGTGGGGACTCGCCGCTATGATGAGCCGCACGCGAGCCGCCGCGGTCGGATTACATTCGGACGGAGCTATTTATAAAACCCGAAATATTGTACGTCGCCATAATACGCGTTCTGGTCGTATTATAATAATAATAATAATAATAATAATAATAATAATACGTGTGCATGTTATACCGTCTAAAAAAGATATAGGACAGATTTGAATGGAAGCGGTGCGTTTCACGCACGCGGTATTTCCAAAGCATTGCCAAATGTGAACCAAAGACATAGTAATAATACGCGTCAAAGACGCTGCATGCAGCAGAGCACAGTTGCCAGGCAAACGCGTCTTACGGTAGCCCCGGTACCTATGCCAGTGCTCGTGTCTGGGATCTTATCCGGGGCAGAGGGGGAGGGAGGCGATTCGTTTTTGTATGATTAGTTCAATTTTTCTCCCCGAAAGTTCCACGAAAATAGTGACTGTCGTCTAATATTGTATAACAGAGTGGACAGGATTTTATGATTTTATGTTATCTACGGAAATTTCATCTAAAGCAAAGCAGAATAAATAAAGTTTATAATAAACAATTTGTTAAAATTTTTAGACGCTCTTAGGAGGGGGGGAGGTTTTGGTGTAAACTTTTAAAATCGAAATAACCTCCACAAAAAAAATAAACAAAATAGATTTCTGCATTTTCATACTCATCAGTGGAATGTCTACCTTTTAATGAACGAGACTTTACGTACTTTTGTACGGTTAAAATTGTGATTCCATGCAGTTTATAAATAACGGCGCATCAACAATTTGCATAGATAGTGAAGTTCTTAATGGTGAATCAATTTCATTCTTAGCGCTAAAATTTCGTTCGCGTTCACTTGTTGAAATAGAAATCGTAGCTATTGCTTAGAAAAGGAATTTTTAGTTTTCTGAAGCACCCTCTTGTTCTAAAATCATTTTAAAAAAACCAAAAAGTTTTAATTATATCACATTCATTTAAATGAAATTGTTGACATACACATCTTGAGTACTTGAATCACCATATTATCTTATGTTTTCTATTTTACCATCATTTGATCTAGGTCAACATTTTGTATTTGAGTTCCCTATATCTTCGTTTTTTTTTTTTACGTTTTTACGTATTATTTTTAAAATAATTCGGAACGAAAAACTTTCAACGAAGTGGAACGCTAAAATTGATTTTTTTCTTGTGAATCGGAACGCAGTTCCGGTGCGTTCCGGTCCATTCCAAGCACGAAATCAAAGACGTTTAAGTATTCACCATGACTTTACTTGTAATTCTTAAAATATACTCGTATTTAAAAGTGCAAAATAAAAAAAATGAAAATATTTTTTCGAAAAAACGCAGAAAGAAGTCCAAATACAAGTTGGAGGAAGACGTTCATGTTCAATATTTACATCACAAATTTTAAAATACGTATTTAAAAACGATTCAATTTTTAACTTTTTTTTTTTTTTTGCAAAATCAAATGAAAAATTGGAGTTCAATACGGTCTGTAGAAAATCGTTTTTTTATAAATTTAAAAAAACCAAAAGCCGGGCAACTTCGCACGTGGGTACAGCCACTGTTGTAGGTGAGAAGTTGGGAAGGTGGTAGAGGAGGAATTTAATTTATACATACACCTGTAAGAAACGATAAACCATTGCTGACGAAAAAACGATTCTGAGCGGATTTCAGTGTTTCTTTGTCAACAATATATATATATATTACTATATTATTGTAAAATAATTATATAGCTATTATGTATTTTTTTTAATAATATTTGTTTAACGTCGTACCTATTTTTTCGTTTTTCTTACGGTTTTTCCCATTTACTGTAAAAACTCCTGGGGAATGTCAAAAAAAAAATATATATATATAAAATTAACATCATTGTTAAACCATAGCTCCATTCAGAATCTAAAACGGTAGATACGTATAATATGTTGCAGACAATGAGTTATTCTTGTTTCACCACGAAGTCATATTCGTCCGCAAAACGGTCGTACCCATTCACCTTGGACGGGGGCAGTAGCGAACAAAATATCTTGGAAAGAAGGCCAGCCGTTAAATAAAATGTAGTTAGAAATATAATTTTCAAATGTTAGAAAACGTGGAAAACAGGCCCCCCCGTACACTAAAACTCTCGTTACTGTTATAGATGTAAATTATACACGTTTATAATATTATTAATATTGTGTAGTCGTCGACCGTCTTCGAGAAGGGGTGCAATGTCTCCTCCGCGATCGGCGCGGTTTGAAGATCGAAAGATGAACAAAAAAAAAATAAAAAATTAGTCAAATATTAAACACGACAACAACGGTACCTACCTATATACATACAAAATATACGTATATATACACAATATTATACACACAAAGGTAAATACACCGATGAAAAACCTGTCCATACATACGCGCGCCGTATGCAGAGCTCGTAAATTATCGTTTTACCTTTTTTTTTTTTTCCACACATACACACACAGAATAATAGCTCGGCATATTAATGAAGTGGTGCGGCGGACGGGTTAGCAGATAATTCAATATGACAAGTCGGTAGGACTGGTAAATTTGTTTCGGACACACAGTCGTTAACCATCATGCGATATTTATCTCGAAACCGCCGCTCGTGCTGCAGTGTGCCAGAGAGCCCGACGACAACTATTAATCGCTCGTGTAATATAAAAATAATAATCATTTTTTCATAATATTATTACTGAGATTGGCTCGATCGAAGTATAGTTCCGAGTATTATATTATTATAGTTTGGCGCTACGTTAAACATTACATAAACATAACAAAAAAAAGAAAAAAGCCTCGATGCGGTGAAAATTAAAATGCGAAAAAATAAAAGCTAGAAAGATAAGAGAATTATTTACTTTATATTATATATACGCGACGTTAAATCGCTGCTCACAAAATACTATTTGAAGAAAGGTTCGATTAAGCATATTTTGTAATATTGCAAAAGTCTTGGTGAATATCTACGATTTTCGTCAATATTTGAACTTAAGACGCTTATAGAAAGAAAACTATACTACATTAAACTGAATATTTGTTTGACCACTAAGTACAATTTGTAATGAACCTCGAGTTAAATTCTCAAGTATTTCTGCTTGGCACAGTAAATTTTACACACAAATATAAAGAAAAAAAAAATATAAAATGCCAAACGCCTACAATTATGTAAGTCAAAAATCGCTAAAATCTTTCAAAAATTTAGAAAAGCCTAATGTTAGTATTCGGTGAAAATTATTTTTAGGTTCTATGATTATGTCTTAACGAATAAATACGAGTACAACAAAATTGTAAATAATGAAACAATTTTTGCCGTACATTTTTTCCGGTTTCTTACGGGTTTTTCCAATCAATAAGCGAATTATATCTTTGATGCACCAACTAGAAAAAAAATTGCTTTAAAAATAGATACTGCACTTGAAAATCGGAATGAGGCCAATGCATTCCTTGCTACACTCAGAACTAAAAATGTTAATTTAACCAGGGCCTATTCTAACACGGTCTTTATGGGACTGAAATTGAGTAGGCACTAAAAAATGTTGTGCCCATGAAATTCGTACCCATAAATTTGAGTATCTGCACAGGTATACTAGTAAAGCAACATAAGTAACGTGTTCAAAAATTAAAAAATAAGTATCAAATTTAGTCCTGTAATAATATCTGAGTTACTTTATAACTATATTTGCGGTAAATAAAAAAAAATATACAAATCCCATTGATTGTGACTTGTGTAGTAAGGGCTAAATTTAGGGTTGTGGATAGTGGTGTAGCCTGGATTTATCAATAAGTCAATGAAGAGGGGTTATTAAAGGTCTTAGAGAGTTTAAGGATCTACAATAACTATAACTAACCTTGTCTATTATTTAATAACTATATAAATAAGCAATAAGGAGGTTTTGGGTCAAAACCACTGGTTTTGGGTCTCCATGACCCATGTATTAGAATTAGTAAAAAGAGGAAAATTAACATTGAAAAAAACAAATCAATTCAAATTCGTAGGTATTTAAATTTACGAAAACATTTTTATTACTAAATAGTGAAAGTACTTATTTCGTAGGGGGCCCTTATAAATTTAATTTTGTGGGGGTTTCTATATCTCTTAAATCCGGCCCTGTAAATTGTGTGGTTGTATATATTCTCGTGTTTCTTCGTATTGAATACGAAATTTCGGCGCTTTATACATATATAGGTATGATACACTTTTGCATGTATACTACAATATTAATTATTTTGAATACTTTACCCAGGTCTGCCTACTTACATTTTTAAAATAAAGTAATTATTTTATGCATTTTTGTTAAAACAATTTACACGTCATGTTTATAATTGTATATTTTAATTATGAATATTATTTTTTATTACGTGAAGTTGGCGTGCAACTCATTTTTTACTATAATGAAATAATTAATATTCATGCCAATTAAATATTTATTGTTGGCACAGTAAAATCTTAATTTAAGTTACCGTATTTTCGTGTGATTTTTTTTTTTTTTTTTTGACGTTAATATAGCAATGGAAATTTACAAACCTCAAAGCATATATTATTATTAAATTTTATGAACATTAATTTATTTTACCATAGGTATCGGTACTATTAAAAAGTTAAATATTGTAAAAAAATATTACAACACGTACAAAAAAATTATAATTACTTTTAACAGTTTTAACGTTTAATATGGGTTATAATATGTTATGATAATTTGTAACACATTATAGGTAAAGAAACGGATAACTCTACTTTTTCGAAACCACTTTTTTTATATTATCACGTTAGGTATTTACTCTTATGTCGTAAGCATTTTAAAACAGTTTCCCAGAAAGAAAAAAAAAACAAAATTGTCACTATATATACTTTTAATAAACCGTGATATTTCCGGAAAAACACGAAATTTGAGTGTAAAATGGTCAGGGAGAATTGAAACCCTTAAAAGTCACTAATCCTTGACACACTATACATACGTACGCTAAAACTGTCGTCCAAATATAGCGAGAATCGAGGTTTATCGTTGCTTACAGATATACATTAAATTCCCGTCTGTATCTTACCTTTCCAACTGCGCCCACGTGCGAAGTACGTCCGTTCTTTTTATTATTATTTATGGATATACATGGACATTATAAACTAATAACTTTTTTTTTTCACTTTTTTTTTTTTACGGTGCATGCAGTCGAATCGATTTCTTTTCAACTCGAGTGCAATTCGACTAAAATAAATGCGATTCGACCTTATCATTACATTAGCCCCGTCGCCCTTAATCAAATGGTTCTTTTTTTCGGTCTATATCGTATATTATTATTATAGCGAACTATACCGAAGTTCGCGTTTCAATTCGTCCGGTCGCAGCTCCATTTGCGCTCCAACGCGCCATTTTATTATTATTATTATGTTTTATAGAATATTCGAACGAAAAAGCAGCGCGTAACTTGACACTGGTAGCAACGACTCTACAAACGCTGGTGAACTTCACGCGGTACGAAGGAAAAAAAATTACATGGGGTTTATGACCGACTTTTTGAAACGCGAAGCGACTACGACGAAAACCGTTAGTTGACAAATATCGTTAATATTATTATAATCTAACCAAAAGCTATATACTTGCAAAAATGGTGTTTTTCTTCTTCTCGCTGTCATTCTACAAAGTTCCGGGCCGAACGGTATTGCAACACCACAACACCATTCTACCGAATTCGACGGACACATCGACCTTTGCAGACATTTGAGCGTACTTCACACATTGTTGATGGAATGCGTGGAATAAAATATCGCCCATCCATCTCCAAGGGGTGGAAAAGTTGCACACGATACTGGAGAGAATACAGCTGGCCCACTAGAATTCGAACTCCGTTGAACGATCCGAAATACGGCCCCCGACGTTTGTACGGATCGACGCAAGGATCTTCGTTGAACAGCGCGAACAGTCTGGTGTTCGACGTTACCGTGCGACAAAACGTCCGACAACACGCGATCCGAGTGCCCTGACCCTACCCCGAAACGCGTGTTTCTCTTTGAAAGTTACGTTGTTGAATCGTTTAGTTTTATTATAATCATTTTTTTTTATTTTCTTTTTTAAATATCGAGATTTAGCCGTATCAAACTTTAAAACCAAATGGATAACGGTTATTTGATCTTGTTTTATTTTTTTCTCGAAAATTAAGTTTTGTACCAAAGATGTATTATTGGGCTTTGTCATAATAGGACAATAAATATTATTAATTAATGCCATATTGTATTAATTCTAAAAGGACTGTCGAGTTATAAAATTTGTTTCTTTCTTGACCACTTAAATTGTGTTTTTTATTTTATTTCTATCGTTTATTAATTACTGCTGTATACCATTCTCTATCAAACTCGTTTAGTTCCTGAAACAGTACGAAATAACGGTTTAATGATGCAAATAAAATATTGAACTAATTATTTTTATTAAATTATTGAAGTTTTATTTAGTCGGTCAGTCAGTCAAACTTTGGTGTGACTAAAATTTTAGCATTAAAAAATTCTATGTGTATAAGATATGTGCTATGCACGTACCTATACCAAAAATAATAAGATATCTATTTATAAATAAAATATAATTTAAAAATAATACCATCAGATATTAAAAAAAGAACAGAAAATTTCAACTCAATGAAAAATGTAATTTAAACTTTTTTTTTATTTTCTACCTATAAACACGATAATATATGTTATATACAAATTATATAGGTTATAAATATCGTATGTATTTTATTTTCTTATAATTTAATACTTGACCGATAAAATAGTAACTAATACGAAAACGAGTTTTCGATCAAAGTCATAAAATGTTTAACTTGCATCTTGTCGTAAGGTTAGGCATGATGAATGAGTCCTGTAGAATATGTCGTGTTAATGTTGTATACGCAAATACACAAGTAAATAGAAAAATTAAAGCAAGGGTTAATCGTATTGATTCGGAGATTTTATCGTACACCGTGATAAAAATCAAATACTTGAGTATAATAGCAATATACGAACGATCCAAATTTGACAACGAAATTAATTACGAGTATGTTGATAACAATATTTCTTGTAATCAACGGAAACCAGAAAAAAAATTTACAACATGCAATTTTCGTGTTTTGGTAGCGAGAGTCACGCGGGACTTTAAACACGCGGTAAAACCTCGATTATCCGTCTGCAACGGGACCAAGAGGGTGACGGATAAAAAAAAAATATATATTTTTATTTATATTTACAGTCATTGTATATTAATTTTTATATTAAACGTATAAGTATATTTAAAAAAATAAAATAAAATAATTTGAAAAAAAAAATGAGTGATCGTTGTTAAATTATACGAATCATTAGCTTTTTTCAAGGATAAGTTTTTTATTTTTTTTAGGAACATTACTATTATTTATTAATACACTATTATGACAATGGGTGACGTACAACGGAAGTTGACGGATGATCGAGGTTTTACTGTGTGTACAAAATGTTACTAGAATTGTTCTAAAATTGTTTCTAAACCCGGTCGTTCTTGACATGTAGTCAGTCAGTGGTATTTGGCTAGTATAAAACATTATAATATTTTGTAAGTCTGTTATGAAACAAACCGAATTAATAATGTACATAATATCAGCAAGTATCAGTGGCGTAGCGAGGGGGGATATTGGTGGTGTATGTAGCAACCCCCCCCCCCCCTTTTGACTGTGTTTATTTACTACATGTATGTAATAAAATTGTGCAAGATAATTATTTTACAATATGGCTTATAGGTATCCAAATATGTAAACGTAACTATATCACTGTGTAAATTACTTAACAATGTTCGTTTTTGTATAAGAATTTTTAATATCAAATTTTGACGAAAATCATAAATATTACAGCCTTTCAAAACATGTACAACCAAACTCTGCTCAGAATCGTTTTTCGTTAGCATTGATTAATTGTTGCGTATAAATAGGCATTAAATTCCCCTTTATGGCTTTATATCCTACCTTCCTAAATTTCATCTATAACAGTGCTCCACCCATCGTGTGAAGTACGTCCGTCTTTTTTCAATTACTTGGTTTTGTTATTTTTCATTATATCCCCATTTGGAAATTTTTGGCTACGCCCCTGTCAAGTATATTCGTACAAACATAAGACAACCGCGGTTATATACAATAATCGTTGATTTGGGATATAAAAGTAAAAATTGGTATGTATACAAATATACTGTGAACGTTATCGTAATATCATAAGTTTCACAAAACAATGAAACGGTTTCGATTTAACTCGAGCATAGAAAAAAAAAAAAAGAAAGAGAAAAAGAAATAATTGGATTTTAAATAAACGCGATAGAATACACGTAAATAAAACCGACGAGGAGCAATATCGCTAATTATAAACTACGAGGTTTGTTCCATACAGTTTGGTTTTATCTTATCACAATCCCCACTTTAGATTCTGAGTGAAAGTATGTATTGATTTTATGATGATGTTCATTTTTAAAAATTTTTTTTTTCTGTAGACAACTTTTCTGCCAAAGATTTTGTTCAGATTTTTAAGTGTAGCACCTTTTTCTGAAAGGAAATTGGTGTGGGACAGTTCTTTAAAAAATTCATTTTTTTATTTTCCTAAGATTTTTCTCAACAAATGGGAAAAAACGAAAGAAAAATGGGAAAATATACGAAATATATTGCTAAAATATTACAATTATTTTTTATTGTGCACAACTTTTTTTTCCAGCAATTTTACTCCAAATTTTAATGATAGCAACGTTTCTAAAAGAAAATTTCACTAGAGAGGTACTTTAAAGAGGTAATTTTTCGATTTTCTAAGGAGTTTTCCCAGCAAATGTGCAAAACCAGGAAATCGATACAACATTAAACAAATATTAATAAAGAAAATATATAGATCCTAGGTATTTAATTATTATATATGACATATATATTGTTGAAAAAGCATCATTGTCAACTGAATTCCGCTCAAAATCGTTTTTTCGTAAACAATGGTTTATCGTTGCTTACAGGTGGACATTAAATTACCTATAACAGTGGTTGCGCACCCGTCCCCATTATCCTAGGACGTCTTTTTATTCTACATTTATTATTATACTATTGTTGACTGTTAGGAATAAAAAGTGTGATCATAGATATTATTATTTTATTAAAATAAACCTATGGACATTTTCAAATTCGTGGTAGATATTTTTTTGTTTTTAATTATTTATCTATTAATTAATTTATTGTTTTAATTTTTATAAGATAAATAATAATTATTATTTAAAAAGAGTAATTTATTTTAATTGTAGAATGTTCTGTGTTCATTAGATAGCAGTCTGACTTTTAACGAGTATTTTGTACTATGTACAGACATTAACTACATATTTTAGATTAAAAATTAATGGAAAGTATAGGAAAACTGGTGTCATCAGGTTAATCATGATTGGTATTTGTATTAAATATTTGATGCATGCTATTTTAAATTATCTTAGCTTGATATGATATTATTCGTTTTAACAAGGTGTATTTTTTTTTACATACATTTTTTTCACTATTGTGTATATTCAACACCTACCTACATATTTGGCAGTGTGAGCGTATTCTATTTCAAAAGCGTACACAAACATAATATAGACATGCAGTTGTACTGAATTAGTTTATTACTTTTATTGGTGCGTCTCATATAGAAGAATTTGTAGAATTTGACGGATCGACGAAATGTGTTACCATACTACGAGTTCTAAGTACGGTACTTAGAATGTATAAAGTTAAAAAGTAATAAGTTATTAAAGTACCTAATAAACTCAATAACAGAGCGACCAATATTTCTTTAGAAAAGTCATCTATTTTAAGTAGGTACACGACGTTCGGATCTGTGATTCTGAAATACAATATTAATTAATTAAATTTATTTTTATCTCACATAAATGTTGTAATGTGTAAATCTGCCCGTGATGTTAGTTTACGGGGTGTCCATGGGCACCAAGAGAGGGGAGGGAAAGACGAGGCATCTGCTCCTCCTGGATTTAAAAAATTAAAAATATTATTTTATTTCAAGTACTTTTTGGTGTTTGATTTTATTATGTCCCTCCATGATAAATTTCCTGCGGGCGCCCATGGGGTTGTCTAAGTGAAGGCGATTAACCACACAAAACTCAACAGGATATCTTTGCCAAAGGTTAAAAAACATCATTTTTCTGGGGGGATACACATTTTAATCCAATCGACAGCGTTGATAGATTTCCATAGTCAAAATTTACTTATGGGGAACGTAGCCTTGGACCTTATACCCATTTATATTATTTATAAAAAGCGTGGGCTAAAAACTATCAAAACAATATAAATATAATTGTAAAGTTGAAAATATGTTACTAAATAAATGTAAAAAAATTTTAAACTAATAACATTTATTTGTCACAGAGTGAGACAGGGGCATTATTTGGGGGGGGGAGGACAGGAATGTGTATTCTTCCAACCATATATTTTAAATTAGCTGCCGGGTCAACATTGATCGGCTCTAGAGTAATTACGGGTCGTGACACAGGTATACAACATACGAAATTATTATGAGTTGCAAATGATTTATCAGTAACCTTTACGATAAGACGAGAACAAAGTATGATTTGAGACAGTAGTCGATATTCGATAGTATTATCATAATTAGTGGTACAGAGATGGGAAAATAAAATTAATGAGAATTACGATAATAACTCGCTGATGAAAGCATAACGATATAAAATGTTGATTCCAATGTTTATTTTCGATCATACGGTTTGGGATATCGATAGTTAATTTATGTAATCAATGATATTGACCTGAGTATTAAGAGGCTATAATATCTAATTGAATAATATGGTAAATTCCATTTCGGGGGCTCAACCACAATTTGATTTCACTACAACTGTGTCAGAAGTGCATTCGGATTTGTATCTCTTTATAAAGAGTATGGGTATACAATTTTAGTTTCTAAATGAAGCGTAGAACCTTATGGTAGAACCCTATTTGTATATATTTCTATGGACAATTATTCTACCAGAAATTTTGTTCCGATTTACAATGATAGCAATTTTTCTAAAAAGAAATCTGACCGGAGAGGTAATTTTTTGATTTTCCCCGGGAGTTTTCCCAATAAATGGGAAAAACCGTAAAAAAAAAAAAAAAAAAAAAACGGGAAAATAGATACAATATTATATAAATATTATTAAAGGAAATATTTAATTCTCATATAATTATTTTACCATATTATGACATATATAAGTATATTTCGTTGACAAAGCTACACTATCAATTGAACTCTGTTCAGAATCGTTTTTTCGTTAGCAATGGTTTATCGTTGCCCGCAAATATAAATTAAATTTCGTCTAACTATCCTCCCGAATTTTCATCTACAACAATGGCTGCAACCACGTGCGAAGTTGCTCGGCTTTTCTTAAAATTAAATGAATACGATATATTAATTCCTGACAATATGGAATGTGCTGCATGAAATTGTATCCATGACATATAACTAATTCCGACAGCATGACATATCGAAGTTCACACGTTCCGTAAACGAGTTTGCACTAAAATAGAGTTGCGAGTGATTTCAGCAAATTCTGAAAATAAGTTTGCAAATTATTGAAAACAATTGGCACCGGTCCGAAATCGATCGAACAAAGGGGGGAGGTCAACTTCACGGAAATGTAGATTAATTGTCAACTACGCAATACAATTTTACGAAACAGTGCTTAAGTATTGTTTATTATTACATTACGAATGAATCGAGGATTTATACACCTTTAGTTTCACTATTGATGCGCGTTTCGATTTTTCGCAAACATACATTTTCTACTCGAAATGTTTATGGGAACTTTCTCGTGGCGTTTTATTTCTACGGCCTAATACAAATGTATAGTGTTCATAGACGCATTTAATAGGGAGATGCTACGGAGAGTTCGGCACCCCCGAGTTTAAAATTATAACGGCCAAAAAACCCAATAAGCTTTTTCATAGCAACGACTAAATAATATTTTATCCGTGTATTTCATAATCGCTGAGCAGAACAAAACACAGATTGCCTGTACACAATCTGTGTGTACCTATATGAAAAATAATGTTGAAATATTTACGATAAATGTATGTAAACGAAATTGTAAATGAAATGTATAGTTATCGTAAGAATCGCGTAAGGGGGATTGCGGGACGTAACTCCCACGGGTTTTTGACGTGTCCGCAATTTCAGCACACCCAACGTCGGCAGTCTAGTTGCACCTACGTCCGTAGTCGGTGAATCGGGGAGTTCGTTGTTCGATGATAAGGGGCTGATACGGCCGTAAAACCGTTCTGCTCAGAATCGTATTCCGTCGGCCGCGCTTACTCGTCGTCGCGTACACAGATGCAAAACGAAGTATTACTCTTCACGCATCGTACCCACGCTCCTTCCGATTTCCCTCCCGAAACGGTGGCACGCCTATCGTCGGCAATATAATGTGTACCTATACCGTCGGCCTTTTCTTTTCTTTATTTGTTTTTTTTTTTTTTTCCATACGTACCCACGTATAAAATAATATTATAAATTTACGACGGCGGGACCGCGAAGGAATAACGCGCGCGATATTATTATTATTATTATTGTGCGTAGCGGCTGACGGCGAAAAGAGAAAAGATAAAAAAAAAAAACGAGAAAAGGAGCGAGGAGCATTGTGGTTGAACAAACACTGCATAATAATAATAATAATAATAATAATATAAAAACGAACTCCGAAATTTCCATCTACTCTGCGGGTCCCCTCGATCCGTTTCCCACCCTCCGGACCCCACCCCTCCGCCCTATCCATCGTACTCCCCCCCGTCGGCCGACTGTACCGTCACGACCGACGACGTTTGTTTGTTTAAAAAGACGCGAACTCTGTTTCTCGCTCGCGCGGGCCCCGCGCCGTTTTCTCTCACCGTGTCGTCAACCACGTATGTATATTTATACATACATACATACATACGCATACGTATACGTATACGTAGTACATACGTGTACTATATTATTATTATAAACTCTGTCACTCTCACTCACTCGCTCACTCACTCACTCTCTCTCTCTCTCTCTCTCTCGGTCGCCGTTCCCGTCCCCGCTGGTCCGTCGGTCCGCGCCGCGCGTATATAGACGACGAGGGATCCTGGCGCCTGTCTATCCCTCGTCCCGCGTATACCCGTCCGCTCGCGCGCACTCGTTCCGCGTGTTTTCTACGGCGGCGGTGCGCGCACACTGCCAGCAGACGACCCATCAGACGCCCGATTGTTGTTCCCTCCCGCCGCCGCCGCCGCCCGAAAACGACGGGCCGGTGTGCGGTGTGCCGCCGCACGCACGCGCATGTTTTACGCGGTACCCGGGCGCTCCCGGGGACCGAACGCGCGGGACGAACGCGGAGCGGCGCGTTTCCTTTTATTTCAGCCAACGCCGTCGCCGCCGTAGCCGTCCGCGTCTCTATTGTGCGGGCGCATCGTCTCCGCCGCCGCCGCCGCGGTAACAGAATAATATCCTATTGTATCGAGATAGCGTGTTATGGATAATATAATAACGGATATTATAATATTATCGTTGTTGTTGCGATTATATTGGTGGGCCGTGCGTGCGAAACGCGCGCGCGCAAAATCTAATAAAAAAAACCACGTAATTCCTGCACGTCGTTCTTGAGCCACGTAAAACAGACGCGGCATACGGAAAAAAAAAAAAAAACATTTGAATCTCTCTGGCTTTTTCACTCGGAGCGAATTACGACAGTAACGAAAAAATACGCACACGTTACACTTCGCGCGTAGGGCGGACAGTAGCATATTCAGGACTGTATTCTAAGCAGTGGCGTATTCGAGGGAGGGGGCGATGGGTGGATCATTCTCACCCCCCTTTTGGCTGTGTTTTTTCAATCGCGGTTGTAGGCTACAGGCAATATAAGTAATACAGCATTCATAATCGTGTTAGGTATTATTTCTCGGGTATTTTTGTCACCGTTACCAAAACGTAGTGATATAATGATATTATAAACTAGGACAGTTTTTTGTCCACAATACATAATAGATTGGTGTGTAGGAGAAAAAAAGATTAATAATATATTGCTTTAAAATGGTTGTAAACATTTTTGTGTATAATGCTCGATATACAATGTATAGTGCGCATAGTAGTGCATACTATACATTGCGAAATCGTGCACATTTTAGAAATGCCCGGGCAAAACGCGAAATGTCTCCACGATACTTGGGCAAAACGTCATATATATTCCTTTTTTTTTTTCTTCATATTATTGTAATTATAGTTTATACCCATAAACTACCTATTTTTGATTGCCAAGGAGAGAAATTAAAAAAAAAAAAAAATGATAACTGTTGTTTTTTTGTGGGACGAGGAAACCCCTCGCGATATTTCGTGTTGTATTACAATTTTTAAACCACCTCCTCCTTGATTGAACTCCAGATACGCCACCGATCCTAAGGAGGCAGTAATTGGATTTTAAAATTGTGTCATATTTTATGACGTGTAACTAGGCTAAACAAACAATCAGTTTTTACTTTAGACATTTTTGTAAGTAATACACAATTCTAGGCATACCCAGATAAGTAATTGATTTACTGTTCATAATTACTAAAATCTAATCTCCTTCGTATTCCAGTTGTTTGAATATAGATTTCGTTTTGAACAAGATATAGTGTAGGTATTCGTTCAAGTTTTTTTGATGAATTAACATGATTAATTGTAGGAAACAAGTTTTTTATTTTTCTGAACAAAAAGTAGAGAAATTTGAATTTAAAAGTAGGTTGTCCTGTAAATAATAGATTCAAGGGGGAGATAAGTCTCCCTAATCACCTCTCGTAAATACGCTACGATGAGCGGGCGGCCAACGTTGTAGGTGAAAAGTCGAGAATAGGTATTATAGGATATAGAAGGGAATTTAATTTATATGTGTACGCGAAGGTTAGCAGTTGCTAATGAAAAACGATTCGGATCGAAGTTTTCTTTATACGTGTATACTGTATACGTAAATTTTCCAGTTTTTCCTACGTTTTTTCCCGTCTATTATGAAAACTATTTGGAAAATAAAAAAAAAAACTGACTTCCATAATGTACCGAGCAGATAAAATTATTTTTCAGAAAAGATGCTATATATGAAAATTGGAGTAAGATTTCTGGTAGAAAAGTTATCCACAGATAAAAAAAAAAAAAACGAAATAAAAAAATAAACATAAGTTCCGAATTTAAAATTGCAATTGGTTTTACTATTGAGTGTGTGGTTTTTTTTTTCCTTCAACATTTTTCCTGGAAATATTACTTTGGTTTACGAGTGCAACATCTTATTGCGGATTCAAATTAGGAAATCGTTTTTGGATTTCCCAGGTAGTTTTCCTAATTTAATTGAAACGTACAGGAACAACAGACGTATTTACGGCAACAACGTTTTAATAATATAACGTTTATTTTGTCTACCGCTATAAGTAGAACTTTTAAGTTCTAACGGACCTCGTGAACACTTTTTGAAAATGTCTGCTTGGCCGAAATATGTTTATCCGCTTTTAAAAGCTCTCTCGTAGGCTTTTGATCGGAGACGGATTTTCGCGTGTAAAAGCAACGCGTTTTCATTGTTGCGCTCAGAATCTTAAAGAGTATAAAAAATAAAAAAAAAAAACGGTAATAATTATTGTAATAATACTACTGTCCATATCAGCTATATATGTACTACGGTCCGCGTGTGTCCGACGTTGGCACAGTCTTCGTCGTCGTCGGCGACGAATAAAGAATATTGGACGACGACGACGACCGCGTATTTCTGGCGGCCGACCGGGTTTGTCGGCAAAACAGAAATTTCATTGTTGCGCTCAGAATCTTAAAGAGTATAAAAAATAAAAAAAAAAATTAAAATAATAATAAAAACATTAGTAAGACGCATATAACCACCGCTAACGCGCGGCGACGAACGGCGCGAGGTTTTGATGTAGGTACACGCGCTCGTATTTTTATATTATTATTTATTTTTTTTCGTTATTATTTTAATAATAATATCCCGTGTGGAGTAGGTATATAGGTGTGTACGTGCACATCGTTTGTGATCGATAATGACGCGCGTCGTGCTCTCCGGTCGTCCGGGTCTCGTCTTTCGAAAAACCGTTGCGTCGCGCGCGTTTAATATTACAATTTGATTAACATTACTGTTGTCCACCCGGCAAACCGTGCCGAACACCCTGTACATTTGCATACGCGCGTATCGTGCGCGATATATCGCCGACGCGGCCGTTTTCGAGCCGAAAACGGACGGGGATCCGGTTATGGCTAGCGCGATATAATATATTATGTGTGCACATATATATATACGTATACACCGTGTTTATATTACCTACCAGTATAGTATTAAAATATATACGCTGTGAAAATGCGAACCGAACGGCACTTACGAACAATTGAAAATACGTACCGGCGTACCCGCTATTGTTTACCGCGTGAAATTTTATTTCCCCGTAAAACATTCGGGAGGGGGGGACGGTGGTGCGTAAAATTTCGCTTATTATTACTTTTAAAATGATTTTCAGTTAACTTAGTTAACTTACAACGGATGTACGTTTAATTTCATTTTGCGTAGTTTTACGGATGTATTTGTATCTATACGTGTATGTAGCTTTGGAACTTGTGTTAGATTCCGAGCGTACCGAGGGGAGCTATTGGTGTTACTAAAATGTTTGTTTCTTTTTTTTTTTATCGTTCCAGTCTGTGGACACGTTTTTTCCTAGTAAACTGGCTCCGACTTTTACGTATAGCAACTTTTCTGAAAGCTCGAGTTGTCTAGATGGTACATCGAAAAGGTCATTTTCTGATCTTCGACGCCATTTTTTAAATAAAAGCACTTAAACGACAAATGACCTTTTTTTTTTATTGAACTATTAATCTCGTTTTTAATGATGCAGTTCGTTTGTTTTTTTTGATTTTCGAATTAGTTTTCATAATTATCGGAAAAAAAACGTAGGGAGGTTAGGTTGAAAAAAAATTACGGCACTTTAAATTATGTATTACCGAACTCCACTCGGAATCGTCTTTCGTCAAGCAACGGTTTATTGTTGCTTACATATATAAATTAAATAACCTTATGTATCCTACCTTCCCGACTACTCACCTACAACAGTGGCCGCTCCCATCTCCAGTATCATCTTTTTTTTTTTTTTATTGATCTAATACTACATGGGCAGCATTGGCCATAAGTTATTTTCGGTTAACATTTTACTCACTTTAATGTTAATTGGATATAATGTGTGTTTCTTCAGATTATATATTATTGGTTGATATTTAATAAATCATACAAGTTTAAATTTGGTTGTTAATTTATTTAAAAAAAAAAAAAAAAAAAATATACGTATTATTTCGTTTTACGAGTCAGAACGGTTGGGGGGAGGGAGCTGAGGACTTTTAAACCCCTCTGTCGGTTTTTATTTTTCAAATATTTTCTTCGGGGCTTTTTCGATTTCGAGCGCTTTTCAATCCGGTTCCCGACGGTCTATATAATTATAATTCATAATAATAATACAATCGCGAAAGTCACCGGTGTAGGCGGCAGTATTCCACTTTTCTCATTACTCACCTACAATAGTGGCAGCACTCATCCCCAGTATCAGCTCGTTTTTTTTTATATTAAGCATACATTATACAGCCTACAAATTCCATCAAGGTGTCAAAATTGTCTAAAAATAAATATAGTAAGGTTTAATTTGAGAAGTAAATAAATAAATTTAACATAGTTGTAACTGTCCTAATCTGAATAAATTGTTATACAAAATCATTAAAAAAAAAATTAAAAAAAATAGAAAATACTATCGTGAAGTTTTACCAGGGAAAATTTATCGGGAGTAAAATTTCACAAGAGAATGTTTATCGCAATTTCAGTTTTGAAAATTTACCAGAGGAAGGGTAAAATTTCACGGGGTAAATAAACTGGGTTTCAGTTATCAATCATTTTTAGTGAAAAATTTAGTAAATTATAACTGTAATCGAGTTTCTTTGACATTTTACAATGTGTATAACTACAGTGTTTTGACGACGTAGATTTGATCAAAATGAAACGAAATAATTCAACTAATATTGAAGTATATTAATTTTTTTTTCTAAAATAAAGTTTGCGCTTCCTATAAGTGCTGATATAGAGAGTATACAAGTTGACGGTGTAGGTGATGTAGACAAAAGTAAATTGCCTAAACAGCCTGATGAAAATTGTTATAGCGGTAGGAATAATGTTGATGGTGGGAATTTAAATAAAATATGTTATAATTTAATGAATGTTGTGTTTATACAAGGAAGGGGATGTGGGGGCTTATCCTCCGCGGCTCAATTTTTACATATTCATGTATCCCCTCCTAGAAAAAATCTTGAGAACGTCAATGGACACGAAATGTTATTCAACCAGGCTCCGATTTAAGATAATAATATTACTATCGCGTGTACTCAAAATGTGATCAATGATGCGGTTGCTTGCAGGTTCTCTTCAAATCCCCACCCTATCCCCAAAAAATCCCGTCTGTCTGACCGTTGGAAACGTCATGTAGTAAAACAAACCGGCGACCGAAAGGGGATTATAACTCTTTCTTTCCCTCTTTGGCGGTTTTTTTTTTTTTGTTTAAATTGTATTAATTATAATAATTAT
This sequence comes from Cinara cedri, assembly GCA_902439185.1. Taxonomy (NCBI): domain Eukaryota; kingdom Metazoa; phylum Arthropoda; class Insecta; order Hemiptera; family Aphididae; genus Cinara; species Cinara cedri. The sequence continues at coordinate 234,451 of CABPRJ010000531.1, read as the reverse complement.
AAATCATCGTAAAGTGGGTCATTTCTTTTTGTCGAATTTTCCCCGCTTAAACAATGACTAGCTATACTTTTTTCCCCCGATACTTTTTCGGCACTTTTAGCGGTCCTCTTTGAATAAAATGCATTTAAAATCGGTAGTTAGAATTATTTTATAAATTAAGTCGAATTTCAATACATATTTCTCCGTGTTGTTACGAGGGGAGAGTGTGTTTTTAGCTTTGAATATCCCTACAGACCCTTGAAATGAAACCGAAAGGATATAATTTTGCATAGTGTTTGTATCAAGGATGTGCCTTTTGGGTGTTTTAACTTTCAACCCCTCCGTTTATCAATTTTATGATAAAATTTCGCAATTTTTTTGGAAGTAGTATAATATAGGATATTGTATTATTTTAATTTTCGGATATTAATTATTAATTTGTGAAGAATATATTTACTACAACACAGGAGGAATTCTGCTGATTAAGGGTGTTTTTTCTTTGAATTTAATAATATTGAAAAATGGGAAATCTTGATGGGTCATATAAGTAATGAGAATTTCAAATTTAATCTCCCTCTTCACTACTCCTCGAAATTATTTCTTTGCTATTCAACTACACTTATGACCGATTCATTGGCGAATCTGCTACTTCTTTTTTCGTCGGAAACTATTAAAATAACAGATAGACGCTATTATTACCGGTCTGCCATTATTTATCATTCCTAGATCAAAAAAAAAAAAAAACAACGGCGACGTCTTAAATACAATTAACGAGAAACCGCGTCTGGTTCATACTGCATTTAGTTCGACGAAAAAAAAATCGGATTTCAATAAGTAATAATAATTAACAATTATAATATAATATACATATGTGGGTTCACGTAGTTTAGTGTAAAAAATTACGAATTTCGGAGAGAAAATTTGTAAGCGAGTTCGAAATCTCCGGACTCTCTCGTATGCAAAATATTTTACTCAGCCTGACCTATAAACACACTTGCAATACTTGCATAACAATTATAATGTTATGTTGAGAGTATGCAACAGGTTGTAAATATTAATGTGGACTAAGGAGTAAGGATTTGCGGGGTGGTTGCACGATACTTTGGTCGAGTTATAAAATGTCGGGATTGCAGAGAATAATGCACAATGTTTTAGTACTTTTAGTAGATTTTTTTAGTTTTTTTTTTAATGTACTTAATATGACTATACGGTAGAATGATTTCAAACTATAAATTATTAATAATTTACTAGTATTATAAGCTATACGTACAATTCAAAATAGACATTAAGTATGATTATAGTGATTACAATCCCAAAATACTTTGACAATCATGAGATTACCTTTCAAATTGATAAAAAAAAAAAAACAAAGACGTCCTAGGACAATGGGGACGGGTCAGCAACTTTTTATGAATAATTCAATGTATACCTGTAAGCAAGGATAAACCATTACTTATAAAAAAAACGATTCTAAGCGGAGTTCAGTTGATAGTGATGCTTCGTCAACAATATGTATATGTCATTTTATAGTAAAATAATTAAATATGCTTTATATATTTGCTTTGATAGTATATGTTTAATGGTGTACCGATTTTCCCAGTTTTCCTACGTTTTTCTCGGTTTTTTCATGTTTTATCCCGGTTTTTCACATTTGCTGAGTAAACTCTTGAGAAAATCGAAAAATGACCTCGCCGCGCCGGTTTTCTTTGAGAAAAAGTGCTACACGTAGAAATCCGAGCAAGTCTTCTGGTAGAAAAGTTGCGCAGAGAAAAAAAAATAAATATCTTCGTAAAACCAAAAAGTTCTTCGCTCCAGTCAGAATCTAAAATGATAAAAAAATGGTAAACAAATTATGAAAATTAAATTTTTTGCTTTATCTTATACATATATATAAACAATAACAATTTAATATTATGTACTGCTGCAAAAGAAAAAAATATGAATAATAAATAGAAAAGACGGTTTGTTGAATAGGAATATTTTGAAAGTATGATCGGAGAAATATTGTCAGCCCATCTAACGGTATTTAATAATGTTGAACCACCGCTCGAATCGTATCCAATCGTATAACGTATATTATAATATCGATCATGAACCGTCATAAACGCATAGATGTTCAAATGTTAAACGAATTCTATACGAATATTTAATGGTTGTGTAAATAAACGGGTAAGACCATAATATTATATTTACTGATACTCACAAAATGTTACGTTCTACAGTATATTTGTTGTTTATATTTAGTATTAGTGAGGATTAGAGTGAGGATTGTATTGATTTTACAATGATGTTTATTTTTTTTTTTTAATCTGTGAACAACTTTTCTACCAGAAATTTTGTTCCGATTTTTAAGTGTAGCACTTTTTCTGAAAGAAAATCTGACTTGGGCGGTACTTTAGGGAGGTTTTTTTTTATTTTTCCAGCTGTTTTCATAATAAATTAAAAACCGGGGAAAAAACACAGAAAAACCGTGAAAATACTTAGAAAAAACGGAAAATTAGGTACAATATTAAAAAAAATTAAAGAAAATACATATTGCATTTTTATTTTCATTTTTTATTTTACCATAATATGACATACATATCGTTGACAAAGCAACACTATTAACTGAACCCCGCTCAGAATCGTTTTGCGTTAACAATGGTTAATCGTTGCGCACAGATATACAATGGAATATAAACCTTTTTTTTTCATATTACACTACGTTAAATCGTTTATCCCGAAAATCCCGGGATTACTTGTTTGTCGTCGATTGATCAAAAGAAGGTCGAGATCCCCGGATTGCGTGCACTCTAGGCGTGTTGTTCTACATTTAAATTTGTTACACGAAAAAAAAAAAACAAAAAACAACTACAATCTACAAGGTTGTCCAATAACCGGAGGGAAGGGCGGCCACTGCATTTTCTCGTCGTCTCCCCCCTGTTGCAGTATTGTGCAACAGGATCCGTATGGCGTTACTTCCTAGCGAATCCGTCACGGACGACACACGAGACCGAACCGCATCTCGACCGGAGTGCCAGAGACACGCGCGGAAAAAAAAAAAAAAAAAAACGAAAAATCCTTTCCGGGACAAACACCCGCGACTAACCCCGTGAAATCGTAAATCGACCGCGTACAATATTGTTTTTTGAACGTAAACGGACACCCGGACAATGGGTAGGTGTTCGTTTGCCGTACGCACTCGTAAAATTCGCCAACCACGCGTATCCCGCGCGACCGTTTGTTCGTGGCAATCGGTTTCGAATGCACGAACGGCAAAGAGAACGCGTCCCGGCGGGTGCCGCGGACACCGGCCGCAGTCACGTTACGGGGAGGGTGGACGAGGAGACCGCGCTTCGGTTTTCGGATGCGTTTCGTTATTTTATTTTTATTTTTTTCTCCTTTTCGAAGATGTTTTCAATTATTCGCAGTCCAATTGCTTCGAAACTCGTCGGCGTTACGGCGTTGTGTTGTTGTTTTTTTTTTTTTTTTTTCCGTTCGCGCCGCCCGCAATAATGTCACGTATACATGCCGTACACATACCGCGCGTATACACGCGCGCGCGTATCGATGGTAATTCGATTCGGTTTACCATTATTTCGTCGGCCTCCGACGCCAACACCCGAGTGAAACGGGTTTTAATGAAATCAATCATTTTCGTGATGTTACGTTTTCAGAGCAAAGCAGGCGTATACACGTGCGTACACACACGCGCGCGCGCACACATACGCATTGTACAGTTTCCGCCGCGCACCACCCCCCCCCNCCCCCCCCCCCCCCCCCCCCCCGGCGCACCTATATTGTATGATAAACGGCACGAAACGGCACGGCCGCCTATCGATTCGTACGTACGATGAATGCGTTTTTCGACACGCCGCGATGACGAGCCGCCCTGCGCGATTTATCCGCCGCGCCGGGACAATTATCGTCCGTACGGGATACGGTTCTGGACGGTTTTTGTTTTTGTTTTTTTTCCCCCTCCGGATGTTACTGCCCGTGTGTTATTATAATTTCGTTGTTTTTTTTTTTTTTCTCAAAACAATAATACGGATTGAAACACTGATTCGGTACAATATTATAGAGTGTGAAGTCGAGGAGCGTGTGCATTTATACGGGGTTTCGAAGCACCAATTACTTCGGTATGATTTGATTTGATCCGTGCGCGTAATTCAATTAACACCCGTACGCGCGTGTGTACCGCGAGTCCGTAAACCCGGCCGGGCACTCGATTCGGAAAAATCAATTTATCAACATACATATTTGGCTGTTCCGAGTGAGAGCGTACACGAATCGAGTGATTTTTTTTTTTCATCGGGATTATACTAATTGCGTCACGTACATTATAAAAGCTAATCATCAGTTCAAAAATGGAATCGACGTCCGTTCAGAAAAATCATTTTTCGGAGAAAACTATGCATTGATTTTGTTACTTTCGGACGAAAAAAAATTAAAGTATAAATGTCGGGAAGGTGGAATACGTAAAGTTCTTTAATTCATACCTGTATAAGCAACGAAAAACCATCACTAAGAAAAAACGATACGGAGCGGTTTTACAAGTTTATAAAAATTGTCCACAGAAAACAGAAATCGTAAAATTTTAACATTTGTTGAGAAAATCGAAAAATTATCTCCCTAAAGTTCCTCGCCAGTCAGATTTCCTTTTAGAAAAAGTGCTGTACTTATAAATCGGAGCAAGATTGCTGGTAAAAGGGTTGTCCACAGATAACAAAAAAAAAAAAAAAAAACCTTTGTAAAACCATGTGAACTTCTTCGTTCCACTCGGAATCTAAAAGAAAAAACCGCCGTGTCTTGCAGCGGCGTGCCCAGGAGTTATCAATGGGGGCAAGGGGATGTGGCGAATACGAATCACGAATTCGTTTTCGCCACACAGACCGACTGCGGGAATCGGCGATCCGAAATGCCGGATCCCGAAAGTGGCCGATTTCCAACGAGCGTGTAGAGTTTTTTAACATCGTAACCCGGCCGAAATACGTACGACGCGCGTCCCGTAATCAGAGCGCCGCTGTTGTCGGGCCGGCCGGATGACGGGGAACTAACCCCCGGCCTGTCCGAACGCACCCCCCCCCCGCCACCGGTGTCCTGTCGCACGCCTACACGCGCGTTTTCGAGGGGTGCGCGCGTAGACGGCACACGCGCGCCGCGGGTGTCGCGGCCTCTTGATTCGCCGCCGAGCGCGCGCGCCCGTTGCGGCCCCCGGAACGGGGTACACGGGATATTGACTGCGCGGCGCAACATAATAGCGCGCCGTCGCATCGCCGGCTTCGCGCGCAATACGGCCGCCGGGTTTTTCGGCGTTACGGACACCGCGCGGATAATGGCCCGGTAAGCGCTCGCATGCCCGCGCGCCCGGTAAACGCGAATACAACAATAACGGTCGACCGTGCAACCGGGCCGGTATGTTTATTGTAAGACGGCGCGTCATTGTGCGCGACGGCATAATGCGCGCGACGGCCGTGGCGCACCGGGGTCTTTAAAACGCGGACGGCGGTGCGGGTACGCGGCCGCCGAACCGTGGTGGATGTCAAGATGCCACGGCGTACGCGTACGCGCACAAAAACGCTATTATACACCTGAAGAAGGGTCTCTTTTTTTTTTTTTTCTAGATTTTTTTTTTTTATTATTATTATTATTTTTTTTTTTTTTTACTCTCCCATCCTCTTCGTCCCGGCAACGGCAGCTCGCTGCGACGGAGAGACTAGATTGCTCATTGTGTACTTACGGAGATAAGATCCCGCGGATTAGGTTACGCTCGCGCGCGCGTCGGCCTTTCATCATTTTCGTAATGTTTTCTTATCGAGATCTTTCGATCCGTTTTCTTTTTTCTTTTTTTTTTTTCACCTAGTTTTTTTTTATTGTTATTATCATTATTATTATTATTATTATTATTATCGCATTTGTTTGTTGTTTTTTTTTCCATATACCTTCGCACATTCACATACGCACACGCACACACACACGCACACATACCCTTATCTTTTTAGCCATTGTAACGCGGCGTTGCGGAGCCTCCTGCACAGCCGTCAAGCCGCAACGAAGACGGCGGCGGCGACGACGACGACGTAAGCTGTGTAACCTTATACAATAATGATGATATTATTTACTGCGACGCGATGTACGCCGTTTCTCTTTTTCTTTTATTATAATACTTCAATATATATATATTTTTTTTTTTTATTTTTTTTTTTTTTTATCGTAATAATAATGTTTGTTTAATTCGAATTTTTTCCTATTCACACTATCCACCTATACGTAAATAATCGTACGGCGCAAGTAAAATGCTAAGGAATATATTATTATATTATATAGATCATCATCATCATTCCTCGCGCGGCTACAAGGTATACGGTTACACCTGCAGTGTACTTAATTTTATTTTTTTTTTTATTATATAGTTATCGATACCGACGTCACACTTTATACATCGTCGTTTAATATCCTTATTCTTCTTTATCTCCTTCTGCTCGGCTTCGATCCCTGGAGTCCTGCCACTTATCCTATTATTATCTGCAGCTTCTCTCCACCAGGGTGTCCGGATCCACCGCCCTAATCGGCTTCTCATCACGGTTTTTCGATCTTAACGTTAGTGTCCCTAAAGGCAGTTTCCCCAACGGTTAAGGCAGAGAAAACCCCCGGGAACGACTATATTTACCCAAAATTCAGGGACGTTCTCGAGAACTAACCAAACCCGAATAAACTTTTAGAAAACCCGGCATGGGTACAAGACTAACAAAATGATATTTTTCCACTTAAATTTGTTCATGAAAATGGTATGTCAATAGGGTTTAGAAACAAACTGTATGTCTCTCCAAGTAATATTCTACACACATATCAGGCGCTCAGTAAAAGTATAATAAAACAGAATAGGCACGGCGCTTTGTACATACCTAGAAAACATTTCTTTTTACCGGACGTAATTTTTGAAAACAAAGGTATTTAACCGAATTCGGAGCGATCGAAGATAAAAAAATAAAAGAAGACGAGGACCTATTAATTATTTTCGGTTACAGTAAAAAAAAAAAAAAAAACGAATACCTATATTATTTTAAGATTTAATCGTTGTTATTTTTTCTTGGTTGACAGTCGCCAGTCAGAGGTTTTGTAATTTATAGATGTCTCGTCCACTTAATGAAATCGATCATTTCACGAAGTGGACATTCACTTCAATAAATGTATTCATTTATTAAAAACGACGTTTTTCTGCGGTATACGGACAATTTTTACCTTTTGTGGATAAAATTAATTTTATCGACATTGTGCAATATATAATAATAATAATTTTTTTGTTTTTACATTTTTTTATGAAATCGTAAAATATACGAAAACTTAATTTAATTTATTTTAAATCTTATTATTCATTATTTTATACGATTTATACTAAGTTTTTATGAAATTATTGTGGTAGAAATATAAAATATGTATAAATCTAAACTTGTAAATTATATAAACTGTTCGTCAGTCGATCGGGTAAATTGAACAAAAAACTGTATTGGATAATAATAATAATTATTATTATAATTGTATTAAATTTATACTGGTATTAAACAATTTTCGTTTTCAAACAAATATTAAACATTCTAATCGATAAAAAGTTAAAAGTTAAAACATTTTCATAGATGTACTAAAATTACGTAGAGAGTATCATTATTTATTTAGCACGTACACAGTGTTTAAAGCGGCGCACCAAAGCCGTTGAAATCCAAGCCCATAGAAAAATAATGAAAATATTAGGTTGTGCAATAATAGAATGTATAAAAAAAATTGTTTTCACAACAGGTGGACAAGGCTTTTGTTCTTGTTCGTGTAACTCCAAAGCTCGTGTCAAACACCAAGGTGTGCATATGTTTAAAAAAAAAAAAATAAAAAATGTTGTGTAATAGTTGTCACCATCGCTCTCAACCATGTCCAAATAAATAATATGATACAAAATAAAGTTTAATGAAAAAAAGATTTTTTTTTTTTTTATTTGTATGCATTTTAAATAACTGAAAACAAACGGACATACTCCGCATGATGGGTTGGCCACTGTACGCTGTTATTCCATGTCTAGACCTACACATACACAACGTTTTAGCTCAATCCGTTCTGTAGTTTTGGCGTGAAAGGGTAACAGACGTCCATCCTTCCGGACAGTTTTCCGCATTAGTTTTAATAGGGATGTGGCGAAGGAAACGGAAAAGGGAATTTGCGATATTTCTTTTGAAAAAATGTCTTGCCTATAGCTCGTTCGTTTTCACGTTATCGCGTCGCGTATTATTAAACGAGCGAAGAAATCACGTGTTCGCAACAATACTATAATATCCAGGTCTACGCCGTCTATTTATCTATTATGATAAAAGCGATATTTAATTTTAATGAGAACATTTTTAAATATCGTTATTGTGTAATTATTTTTCATACAAAGACACTCGCTTAAAAATGCGCCATTGCTGCACAATATAGTGTTTGTTATCGATTTTTTTTTTCTTGTTCTTTTTTTTTTTTTTTCTTTAAATGCAGTTTATTACTGTTTACGTACCTATATATTGTACCCGCAGTCGATTGTGTTACAATATACACTTAAGGTATAGGTGTATTGTATGAGGTCACTCGAGCTTAATAACGCGCTGTATCGACTTACATAATAGTATTTAATCACCGTTTTATTATCAATATAAATAACAATAAGATTATACGGTTCCAATATGGTATACGTGTGCACTACCTATGTAGATATGAGTATTTTCAGTATTATACAGCCGAACAACAAAGCCTCGTCGAAAAATATGTCCCGTGGAACGTGCAGTGTACAATTCGCGGTTCAAAATCTCGTCATCGTGTTACAGGGTGGGTTTTTTTTTTTTTTTTTTTATTGCCAACTATCGCTAGCTACCTACGGATATTTCGAATAAAATTGATTTCAGTTTTGGCCAGAATCGTTTACGGCCGTAATTCCGATAGATGTTTTCAAAATTTACGAGACCGTAGGAATTTCGGGAAACGTAATAATAGTCATTTCGTATTGACTTTTGATGAGAACACGGTGTAAATGCTCAACTGTTTTTGTTCAACAAACGCACGCACATCTTACGCAAATCGAAATGTGTTGAAAATATTGTTCTCTTCCCTCCTAAAAGAAAAATAATTCATATTTCTATTTATAAAATGTCGTATTAGTTATAGATTTACCGATTGTACCAGATAAATACGATGCCAGCTCAATAAAGAAAACGATAAGCTATTTATCGAGTCGTAATGCGTAGTCGTATCGCACTATTTGCACTGTTATGTTTGGTAAATTTATCTACCTACCTAATAAAAAACATCTTTTTCAATGTTTAGAACGATTTTCAGAATATTTTTTCAAGTCATTTTCCTTGTTTTCAGAGCATTTAAATCCGCACTCTAATATAATGAGTAATGTCCGAAGAAAAACCAAATCGATTTCACTCCAAATGACCGAAGGTATGGATAATTGCCGGATCGTGATGTTAAAAAAAAATCACCCTGTATATAGACGCGCGAGGTCTATAGGTAAGTAAAAAAAACCCTCCCAGCCCCGTAAATAAATACAATGATAATAACGAAAACCCCTAAGATATATCACCGACCGAGAGAAAATATAACACGCGCGTAGGGTGTCATTGATCTTTTGCTTTCTGGGTTTAAATAACAGTAGCAGTTATAAATAATAGTATTCTATAAACGCGTATCCAACGTCGTTGACAAAAGATTATAAGCGGCCATTCATTACGCCTACTTGAGTACATAAAAAAATATATATATGAAAAAAAAAAAAACCGTGAACACAATACCCCCTCGGTCGCGGCTGGCACAAGAACACTTATCGATAATAATGTGCTACGGATAAAATAAAAAAAAAAAAGCGAAAAAAAGACCGTCTTAACGTCGTGCGTCGCCGCCGTTCAAAGGGACCACCGATTCGCTCCTCTATTATTATTGCCTCGAGTGTGCGTATGTGATTTATACCCCGGTTAAGTATATATAGAAACACTTGACTCGCGCGTGAGTGTAGCCGAGGATATTTCTTCGTTGGACGGGGGTGCCGAAAAAAAAAAAAAAAAAAAAAAAAAAGGGTGTGGAATCGTTTATCACACGTGGGTTCCATACGACTATCTATTAGATGAATCTCCGCGATTCGATAATACTGTTATTGTTATTAGGCAGCGTTATTGTTCGAACGATAAGCGTACCGAAAAACAGTGTCGGACTAGTAAAATAGTGAAAGCGAAAGCCATCGTAAATACCGTGAAATTATCGTCAAAAGACCTGAAAAAATGCCTGAAAAAAAATCGAGCTATACTTCATGTGGTTCGATTTAAAATTTGTAATACTGCGTGCGTTTACAGACAAATTTACTATGCAACGGCCGAAAAATATTTTTCGCGTTAAAATTTTTAAATACGTCTATTATTTATGATTGAAAATTGACGAATGCATTTTTTGTTTATTTAACCCGATCGAGTTAATTATTTTCATTAACTTGTCCACCTTAGCTTAAAACAATATACTTTGTCTCGCAAAACATGTCCGGTACTCAGAATGAAACCTAATTTAAATATAATATACGAGTATAACATACAATGCGAGGTGCACGCAAACGGTCTTGTTAAAAACAATTATTGCCAATTGTACTCAATAATCATAATACGTTTTTGAATACTTGTGTAAATTGTAATCGGATACTTTATTTTAAAAATATTTGATTGTAAATAAGAATATTTGTTAAAAATATGCAAAATACTTTACAAATATTTTTTTTTTTTTCGAATACACTATGCCTCGATAGATTTCTACATTCAACAAATTAAAAATAAACACTTAAAGTTATTTATTTGTAGGTACATTTAATTTAAATAGGTTCGATAATTTCAAATGTTCTTTACTAGGATATTATTTAATATTACATTAGTAAATAATTTGATATTATGTTAACTTTAGATAGGTAAATAACATTATTATTTTAAAGAGTTATTATTGATTTTCATTTTGAAGAAACTTACTAACAATTTTCAAAACCGTTATAGGTACTGGCACGGATCCAGAGCAAAGATCTTGGGCGGGGGGTGGGTAGCCCTTAGACCCCTCCCTGGATCTGTCCTTGTATAGGAACCTATAAAATATCATTTAAAAAAAAACAATTTGAATTTAAAACCGTAGGTGTAAATACGAACAAATTGTGACATAACGGTAACGCGAACAAATTATTTGTCGCTCCTAAAGCAAAGTGCAGTAACTCGAATTTTATTATTTTTCAATTCAGCTACAGTTCGAACCATGTTTTAAACTAATACATTTTTTAGTTTTTCGTATGATCGAATAGTGTGATTTATACAATTTCGTAGAAAATTTGAATGAAAACATTGAAAACAATTATAAAACAAAACACTTTATTACATTTAACTTTTTTTTTTGTATGAAGTAAAACTCATGATGAACCATCACATCGTGCCATGTGATTAATGTTCGAGCATTTCGGCTGCGCCCGGTCACACCCGGAACATTACGGAAAACAATAATACGCGATTTAGGCGCGCCGAATCACCCGCGTCACCTCGAAACGGGTATTCTGTCCACTTACGATGCCCGCGCTGCTATTGCTGCGCTCGGTTGAGAAACGACTCGGGCAAGATTGACACGGAAATGCGCGGGGCTCACGCATTATCATACACGAGGCGCCGTTGTGCGTAGCGAACCGCGCGACACGGTCGCCACAATAAAAATGTTGTTGTGCGTGACCGGAGACCGCGCGGACGATATGCGTTCGCAGTTTCATCGCGTACGCGAAACGATCGTACGACCGCAGATGTCCGCGCTGCAATCGTGCGGCCGTTCGCCCGAGCGTTTTCGGCGGGTAGGGACGCGCGAATGACGGACAGTCGCCGCGGTCACGTTACGTTCGGTCGGGTTCGGTTCGATGTTGCACCGGACCCGACGGCGAGAACACGGGAGCCGGATTTCGAAAAAAAAGCCAATCGTTTTTATTCCACGAACCAAGCGTGTTAGTTAACCCCATCCCGCCTCCCCCGTCCCGCTAACGATTCGGCCAAAATATAAAATCGACACGGAACGGTTTTAAAATAAAACGCGCTAAACAAACACGCATTACACGATTTTTGTATTTTCGTGCGGTTTGGTTGACGTAACCCCCGAGTCTCCCCGACTTGAACCGTGCGCACGCCACTGGATACAACAGCACGCCCATTTACGTTATATTTTTAGACCGTTTACCGTTTGTAACTCGTTGACCGACGTTTGTGTTTTAAGTGTTTCTTATTTGAAAATGTTCACAAACATAACCGCGTTGAGCCGACAAATGAAGTTCTACGAAGTGTTATGGTTCCGTAGATTCCGAGTGTTTTTGTGTGCTTGCTTGTACCGATAGCGGTGAAATCAATTTTCATTCTCGATCGACCTATATACCCAGCAAGATCGACCAGTCGCTCTCTCTGGGCTAGACCGATCTCATCGTGTACATTACACGCTCATTTCAAAGCTGTTTTCATAATATTCGTATCGCTTTACCACGTCGATCGAACTAAATTGAAGGGGAATAAGACAAGATTTCTGTGTCATGTATCACGAGTAGACAAAGAAAGAAACTGTCGGCGTTTCAACGTCTGAAATAAATTGTACGATATCAGAACCTTCAACCGTGATCCCTATATTGGTTTGTAGCACGCTTTCCTTTCGTAACTTGATGGCTAATGCCTGTTTTAATTTTTTGCAACTATATAATCGTGATGCTGCAGTAGATACTCACTCATTCATTTTATCCCTCTTCTGGCGTTCACACTGCCCAATTACTGAAGTTTCCGGTATTTTTTTCTTCATCGTGTTCAGTAATTTCTGGTTCGTTACTCTTTCTGTCGATTAAATTCAGCATTTTTCGACAGTTTCACAATTCCTCCGAAATCCTCCAACTACCGTTTCTCTTCTGTACTGTAAGTTCAGGCTTTGCAGTCATATCATAGGACCACGCACTTTACACGTGATATAAGTACTGTCAGGAACTTTTTCATTATTAGTAGAGTCTTATAGACGGTTTCATTCCGATATTGATGAAACATTGCACACTAAACTTGACATTCAAAACAAAAAGTTCACTGTTTTGGTGCCAAGGTTTTAGGAGGGGAAGTTGGGAAGAAAGAATGCGCAGAGTCATTCAATTTACAACTGTACGCAACTATTACTAACGAGACACGTTTCTAAGAGAAGTACGGTCAAAATTTCAACTTGAAACGTTTATGAAAAAAACTACAATACGCACACATTTTCTTTCTTTAACCATGAAGTACAACTTGAAATGAACCTGAGGTGCAGATTTCAAACATCTCCGCTCTGCCAAAACTATTTTATCGCGAAAATGTCAAATGTCTATAAATAGTTCAAAAATCGCCAGAATGTTTTGCCAATACAAGTATTCTGATAAATAAATTGCAAATCTCAACGATTATTTTTCATTCGAATTGCAATAAAAAAAAAACAACCTATGTTCGATAATAACGGAACAGTATGTACAGTGCGTATTCCAATATGTATCGACAATAATGACAATGAAACATTTAGTAATTTACATTTTTCTTGCACGTTTTTTTCGAGGTTTTTCCCAATTATGATGAAAACTGCACGATGGAAAATCGAAATCCGATCTCCTCATCAAAATCTAAAAAAAAAAAAAAAGAAAAAAAACAGTCGATGACATAAATTGTTGTTACCGGTAGGTTTTCACTGCAGACAATATAGGGACGTATACCCTTTTCAAAAGACGAATCTGCGCAACACAATAATGACGACGACAATGGGCAATAATGGCGGAAACGGGCGTTACCCGCCAAATCGAACGGTGGCGTTTTATTCATTCGTGTTTTTGAACGAGCCCCGCAGAAAACGCCGGGTAATTCGGCTATAATAATAACAATTTCGTTTGTATACGCCTACATATACCGGCTCCTTAAACATTATTAACTGTTTTTGCGCGATTGATAATTAAGTTTTTTTTTTTTTTTTTTGTTTTTTAATTTTTCACGAAAGACAGCGGGACGTACTGCAATACCGTACGTGCGTACTATCATGCCACACGGTTATATTATTTATACGCACGCGGCCGTTTATCGCGAGCGTACGGGCACCTAGGTCGTAATTTATCGTGTTTAATAAGCCGTTTAAGGTGTCATTAGAATATAATATATAAATTTTAAACGTTTTGTCGGCGTGTGCTGTAGACGCGGCCGACATAATAAATTACCGCGTTGTTATATTATACGCGTATTACATTATAGGCGAGCCGTATCATAAAATATGACGCTTTTTTTTCTTCTTACGGCGACGACGGTATTACGATGATATAGGCGTCCGATACAATATAATAATAATAATAATAATAACAACAACAACAATAATAATAATAATAACATGGCGAATGACCGGCAGCGTAAAAACAACAACACTCTGTAAATAATAACCGAAAACCTAACGTTTTGCCGCCCCGCGATACCTAGCCAACGAAACTCGAAATTCTTCGATGCGTGTTTTATCACTCTCTCTCTCTCTCTCCCTCTCTCTCTCTCTCTCACTGTATACATACCGGGGTATTAACCGGACGGTATAAGATAGGCGTTCGGTCTAAACCCGTGTTGTATTTTATTTGGCCGGGGAAAGGTGCTTATTAAAATAACGTTTACCTAGGCGGATACCGAAACAATCATAACGCGGGTAGGTGTCTACCTATCTAACGAAATATCATTACATCGTCGCGTATTTCGTTGTACAGATGCGTATTTGAATATATTATTATTATTATTATTATTTATGTTTACACCGTAACGCGTCGTCGTGTCACCGGACACTCGAACCGCGCCGCGATGCGGAGGAAACCGCAAGAATTCGACGTGAAATGCCTCCGATACGTGTAACGTGTGTGTATTTTATTAATTTTTGTTACGCTTACCGAACAGGAAGTATGCTATTGTGGTCGGAAAACTGTTATTTCTCAATATCGCGGTATTCTATATGTGTAACTGCGGGCTGTTTCAACTGTGCACGCACGCACCTATGTATTATTATTCAATTCGAAATTTCTAAACTCGAGTCGGATTTCGAAAACTTGGAAAAAAAAAACATTTACATAATATATACGTATACAGGTATCGTCCCGTCGTCGTACAAAAAGTGACCTGCAATTCCGCCCGATATTTACGTGAGAAAATACGTGTCGAAGTGATAAAACTGTACCGAGTTTACGAACCACTTATCACATATTATTGTATAGTTTTCGATTGAAATCGAAATTGAATAAAATGTAAATCTAAATTATAAATATATATGTATAAAAAAAAAAAAATACATTTTTTAAATCGCTTAACCGTTTAGTCATTTTTTACACGGCGTAGTACTGTTATCGTTGTACCGGGTCGAAGTTCAAAACCAAACCGAATACACTGCAGGGCGTAATACAACGAGACTGCCGCTCATACTTTTCCAGTGGCAACCGCGTCACCGTGTTCACTGCGATACAATAACGATTGTTGCAGTTTGTCGTACACGGAAATGTCGGACGTGTACCGCGGTTTATCCGTATAGGTACTATTATAACAACGACATCAACGAAAGCTGTGACTTTTTTTTAGAGGTTTTCTACAAAAATATACATGGCGTTTCACTAAGCGCGCTCATTCTATTTTTTGGTTAAATTTTGCGTGTATTCAAATTCTGATTTTCGGAATTGTCAAGCGCGGTTAAAGTCGATATTTTCGATTATTTATAGTTTTCACAACATTTGATGAGTGATTGTGGTTATACCAACTTTGGTTTTTCAAATGAAAACCTACATTGAAAATTACATAAATTAATTGGAGTATTAGTTTAATTTAAATAATACCACGTCTATTTTCGGGATTTTTAATACGGGTTCTTAAGTTCTCAAAAATCAAAGTCGGTATTGTCACGCCTTAAATGCTGTGAAAAATCTAAGTATTCGAAAATTTCGACTTTAACTACATTTATAAATTCTAAAAATCAGAATTTGACTATATGCAAAATTTAAATTTAACAAAAAAATAGGGTGAGCGCGCTTAGTGCATCATCCTGTATATATTCACACGTCATAATAATATAGGAAAAGCGCTAAAAGCTATGGCTATAGAAAATCGGTAGAAATACTGAAAAACGAGTTCGTATCCGTGTGTCACTAGAATTTACGATATTCCCGGAACAGTAGATCTCCCCAATTTACTATTAGCTTGGTTCGTCATAGTAATTAACTTTTGCCTTGTTTGCATTTTCAAAATCACCCCTCCCCCAACCTCGTCGTGACGTTATCTTGTTCTAAATCGTTGTAGTACGGCATTTTAATAATGTTTTTTTCTTTTTACAGGATTCCGACACTGAAGAAGGAACATATTATGGGCACTGCATTTTGGAGATTATCGAATTTTCTTGCCAGTACCTGTACAGTGCCGATCAGCCTATACGTAAGGTGACCGCTATAAATTTAACGATTTCGTAGGGGATGGGTACCAGACAGAGTAAATTATAGATAGAATATATTTTGGTCTTAACAACTACTTAAAAAACTAATTGTTTTTGTTGTTGTAATACAGGTTTAATATGCAAACTCTAAATAATATTTATTAACTAGTATAATTTTGTTTCGGTGTGGGTGTTAATTAAACATCCGCTATACGTAGGTGTATCATGAAACGCTTGGCTGCCACCGAGTACCCATATAAATACAAGATGATTCATTTAACGTAAAACACTAATTATATCGTTAAGTATTGACTTTAAAAACCATTTTTTTTTTTTTGATAATCTAAAAACCAAGCAGTTCTGAAATATAAAATATTTATAATAATAATAATAAATTACCATTATTTTCTTTTCAATCTTATTTTTGGGAGTAAAACGACTACTATTTTCGATTTTCAAACGATAACCTATACATTAAAGATTCTACAAATTTCAAATTTTTAAATTTTCGATTATCGTCAACCCGTTGGCGACTTTTAAGTTGAATACTATTTAAACGCCACGCGCCGTGCTGTCATACACAATGATGCTCCACTAATCTTCCCCGCCTAAAACACATAATATTTCGTTGACGCCTGTGATTTTTTTTTAGTAGGTATTCCAAATTTAAGTTTAGTTAAGGGAGGGTAACGAAGATAATATTGGAGCATTCTGATAAATAATTATTCTAATAATAATGTCGAAGAATGCTAATAAACGCCGAAAGGGCGTGATGAAAAACGGTTCGTTTTCGAGTTGTCTTAAAGAAACCATTCCCTTTTATCATAGTATTTTATCCGAGATGAACAAATTGAATATGAAAAACCGGGCTACGTCGATAGAATTTAATAAAAAGAATCGTTTAATTTCTCTCCTCGATCACGACCACGGTACAAGATACAAACACGATATTACCATGCGTTTACCCAACTGCCGTAAAGTTTTTGGTCAAAGAGGTATCTTAAAACAAGGCTTAAAATTATGTCAATCGTTTGATTGACATTGATTTAAAAATTTTTGTCAAAAACATTGATTTAAATAACATTTGTAGTCTCGATGAGTGTTTCATAAGCCCCGGAGAATATCAGAATGCATCGGAATAGCCCACGTTGTTTTTACCGGAGCTGCCGTCGCGAATTTCAACGCGGCAATCGGCCGCGTTTCGCTCGTTTTTCTGGAGTTTCTAATAGTCCGGCGTTCATTACTGTCCCCGACGAACCGAATATGAACATAAAATATTATCCGAACTAATTACGCGATCGAATTTCGCAGCCCCCCCATACGCTCGGGCTATTGAGAAAAAAAAAATAATAATAATACGTACAATTTTGATGGGATCGCGCGGATCGCGGACGACGCGCTTTTTCGCGAAGAACGGCGCACGGTCGGATTAAATACGCGTCTTTCTGGCTAATTATTTTTCTTTTTTTCTCATATCACACGCGTTTGTATATGTATTTATACATAATATAATACGTGTTATACAAACGATAATAACGATAATAGTAATAATACTATAATAGGCAGCGGGGACCCGATCGGGATCTCTCACCGTTTCACTCGGGACACGTTATTATAATACCTATACGTTCCGCGGACTGTCGAGGGGCCGTAAAAGCGATGACAGTTTCTATACCGCAGCAGTAGCCGTATTGTTGTTATTATTGTTATTGTGTTGTTATTAGTGTGCCCCTCTACCGTGAGGGTTGTGCGTGTATACACGCGCATTAATATGCCCAATAATACCGGGAGAGAGATAGACAGAGAGAGAGAGAGAGTGAGAGAGAGTGAGGGAGATAGAGAGGTGTTTGGTTTTATAGGTAACTGCAGGGAATTATTGTTATCCGATCGTTGATGTCCTACGGATTATTCGATCGGATATCGCGCGGGGCGAGAGATACGGATCTTCTTCGACGCGCGAAAGGATTTGGCCGGTACAAAAACGACGGCGGCGGCGTATTATTCCGGTATTTTTGTCGTTGTAATCCTCCGAGCGGTGCACGCGGTGCGAGGCTCGCGTAAAATCGGACAATGGGATTATATATAAATTATCGTTGACGACTGGGGACCGAAATGGGAGCGAAAGCGAGCAAGAGGGTTGAGATAGAGTGTATGAGAGAGAGAAAAAAAACAATTTCGCTAACGAAAAAAATAAAAAATAAAAAACGACGACGTAGTATATTATATTTTTATATTATTGGGCGTCGTCGTTTGTCTGCAGCCGCCGGCGTACGCAACCGTCGATACAATACGCGGGTGTTTTTTTATTTATTATTATTATTATTTTTTTTTGTCACGGTGTTTTGTCCGGTATACTGAGATAAAAAAAAAAAAAAAATCAAATAAATAAATATTGCGTCCGAAGGGCGATATTATAGCTGCAGTCGTCATTTGATACATCGCCAAACGTTTTCGGATTCCGAGTATGTATTGCGACGGCGGCGGAGGAGCCATACGCTATCGTATACTATATAATATAGTTCATAAAAAACGTGTGTATTTTTTCTGTTCCCGGAAAACGCGTTTATACCGCGGCACAGTGGGCCTGAACGAGTCCATAATTGAACGAAAATATTGTTTGGCATGTTTCACTTGATTTGAGTTTGTATAATTGTTAGAAGTAGGTATTTAAAAATCAAAAATTAGTTACTTATTAGTGGAGGCCGGATCCATTTTCTCTTATAATCCGCAAAAAGGCGCTTTGAAACTTCAAAAAATCCCTGAAAAAACATTTTAAAATATTTAAAAAGCAAAAAAAAAATGATAGGAGTTCAAAAGTCCCCCTCCCCATCCCACTAATAACTTTAACTTAATAAATTAAATTTCCCAACACTACAAAAATGATTCACACAAAATAATTTCTTTTAAATAAAATCGTACGTATTACAAAAATTAATTACTCTTTATTATATAATCATTTTTGTGATGTAAGAACATGTTTTTTATAAGTCTAACCCGTTAAAAAGGGTTCTTTTAAACCTATTAATTTTTTTTGCTATTTAAATATTTTTTCCGAGGCATTATTGAGTGATTTTTCGTGGATTTTAAGAGCTTATAAATCCGGTCTTTGCTTATTAGTTATTGCTTGCATTTGTGTTTCTTTTAATACAATCTATACATATACAAATAAAATGTTTGTCTGTCTGTCCAAGTTTATCTCTGAAACGACTAAACCAATTTCTAAGGGACTTTCACTGTAAGATAGAGCATTTTTCCGAGCATAATATAAGGTATTTTTTATCCTAGTATTCAATCTAATATAAAACAAAAAATAATACTGATACATTTTATAGAGTAAAACATAATTAGTGAATCATGATTTATTTAATATATTGATAATTTCCCAATAGGCAGCTAAAAGCAGACGATTTTTTTTCTTTTAAAACACAACCCACTAATGTAATTACGTATTTAGGTTAAATTTGAAACCCCAGTGTACACCAGTCATATTGAACAGATCAATAATATAAGAAAAAACTATATTAACGTTAACTAGCATTAATAACAAAGTAAAATATTTCAAAATGTTTAGAAAAAAATAAAATATTACTACCATTGGTAGGTTAGGTTACTAATCGATGTATTCAATGATGCCGTTTTCAAGTTAAACGTTTAAATGTACATTGAGAAATGAACGAGTAATACGCGAGTACAAATGATATCGGAGAACAAAAAGTTAATAATACTAATAATAGTGTATTCATAGTTTGTTATCCGGTATATTAATCGTTTTTTTGTTCCTCCCGAATAATTCGTAAAATTCTGATTGTTGTCGCCAGATCTTCAAATACGCTATGGGAAAATCGTACACTTATAGTTAAAACTAACTAAGAATACTACGTTGCTGATCAGGTTTTTCGCATAATACCGCGTATAACGCGGATATGAATGTCCTAGGAAATCCATAATTCCCGTCAAAATATGGACTGTAGGCCGTCGGGCATAATTATACTGTAGACAAATCGTACGTACACAGTTAAAAATAGGTCCTAGGATAATTGGGTCTGGTGCAGCCGCTGTTATAGGTAATTTCATGTATACCTGTAGGCTGTAAGCAACGATAAACCATTGCTAACGAATAAATGATTCTGAGCGGAGTTCAGTAGATGGTGATGCTTTGTCAACAATATATATGTCATATGACGGTAAATTAATTAAATAGGCTTGATTTATTATCTTTAATAACATTTGTTCAGTGTACCGATTTTCCCGTTTTTCCCACGGTTTTATAGGGTTTCCTATGTTTTTTCCTGGTTATTCACATTTGCTGGGAAAACTCTTGAGAAAATCGAAAAATGGCTTTCTTAAAATATTTCCCCAGTTGAATTTCCCATTTAAAAATTGCTACCATTTATACATTGGAGCTGGTAGAAAAGTTTTCTACAGAAAATAAAAAATAAACATCTTTGTAAAACCATAATGTTCTTCGCTCCACTCGGAATCTAAATGTCTACGAATACGTCGCCTACCGATATCTCGTACATTGTATCGTACGAAAGATACCTTTCATACGACCGGTATGAACATCCCGGGACATCCACACCCCTCGTCAAAATATACCGGGGAACCGATAAGTGATTATCTCGGAAAGTATTAACTTTTTAAAATTTTTTTTTTTTTTCGACAATAGTTAAAGAAACAAGCAATGCGGTTTAATCTGTATTGGCGAAAAAAAAAACACGCCATCTATAGACGAGCGAAATATTTATCCGAGACGAGTGCAATATTGTCGCGCGGACAATAATCGTTTTTCTGTTATTTTTTTTTTTTTCATAGATAATACAATAGACAACGGTAAACGGCCGTCCGTGTAGATAACTAATCCGAACTCCGGGCCGGCCGGGTCATTGTGTTTACGTTATTACGGGAGACCGACCGCCCGCGGCTGTAACCACCGCTAAGGGACACCCGCGTGCGCTGTCCTCCGGACGGCCGACGGGCGGACACAGCGATATGTACTTTACGCACCGTGCGCGGAACGCGCTCGGTTACGGTTTCGGCGCGAAAGCCGCCGGGGACAGTGTTCCGGTGACGCGGGTCCGCGGCGTCCGCTTAACGCCGAACGGTTCTGTAAGCGGCATTGACGCCGCTTGTAGACGCGGGCACACCGGACAGCGAAGTCCAACGGCGAACGGCGAGAATTCAATACGCGAACAGCAGAGCCGCGGTGCACGGTGTGTGCGCGGACGCAACACCCGTGCGCCACTTTACGGGCATCTTCGGCCCGCGGTACGACGGCGGCGACGATAATACGAGTGATCGTTACCGGGCGTCCGTGCGCCGTACGGGGGTATCGATTTCATTCGCGCGCGCGATGACTCGCGGCGGCGATACGTGCGTGCGTGTCCGTGCGGCGGGCATGCGCGAGCGGAAAGCGCGACGTTTGATTTCTCGTAGGGGAGACGCGGAGACGAATAAAAAGCGTCCGGTCGACTCGGCGGCGGGTCCGGGTCGCGGCCAGGATACGACGTCCTAACCTACGCGTTATTGTTATTATCGTTATTTTATTTCATTCGTTTATCGTTGTCGTTATTATTGTTGTTGTTGTTGTTGTTGTTGTTGTTGTTGTTGCTGTTTTTTCGACAAGTAGGCGTACGCGTATTCGAAACCGGAGGCCGTGACTTTTTTTTTTTGTACTCTTTACTATCGCAGGAAACGGCGACGACGGGTCTCATATTATTATTGTTTTATTGTCGCCGTCACGAGTACGCGCCGCGGCACCGCCTGCAATATTATTTACTGCACGCGTATAGTGTGTGTTGTAGCGGTGCGCGGGCCGCCGCCATTCGGTCTGCCGAGGACAACACCGAAATTAGAGATTTTCAACGCGGCGACGGCGGTCCGTGTAGCGGAACCGCGAAAACCGACACGGGGCGACATGCGACACTCGTGACGGCGCTGTAACGTTACGAGAAGAACGGCCGCGCGCTGACCGCGGCGTACGCGAAGCCGGTCGCGCACCGCCGCGAATGGTTTTCGTGCTGCGTGCTGTCGTGACGGCTAGGGCTCGGAACATATTGCACATAAAATCCGTAGAAAAAAAAAAAAAAAAAAAAACGCTTGAAAAATATTTGAAAAAGCGAAAACTGTAGAAGGGTTTAAACGTCCCTCCCCTCTAATGGCTTTAACTTATCCAGAACAATTTTCCAACGTTACAAAACTAAAGTTGCGACCAAAGTTAATTTTTTTTTTAAATACGTTTTTAAAAACAAAATAATTCTTTGTTAATAATTCGTGTCGTGTTAGAAAATTATATTCAATAATTCCCGAGTCCCGAGCACACTAATGACGGCGTGCCGATTCCGGTTTAGAAGCAATGGCAAATTTTCAAAAAATCGTAAAAAGTAAAAGACCATACTTAAACAAAAGTTTCAACCACCAAAAATTGTCTAAAAATCGATTTTATAAAATGGTTATGTTGAATTTTTTTAAAAAAAACATGGAGTTAAATTTTAAATCCCTCTCTTTCTAAAAAAAAAAAAAAAATATTAATATATATACTGTAGCGCTGAGGTATACTTATTAACAAAAAAAAATGTACATCAAAAATATTGAATAGAACAAAAGTTGTTGCATTTGTCGAATCCTCGTGGGACACTCCGTATAATATCGGATGATAACCCGCGAAACGTGATTATTGTATTTACTGCGTCCGTTCCCACTGAAAATTCCCGTACACGCGGCTGTCGAACGCGGACATTATACGCGAATCCGAAGGTAATAAAATTTTTTATTTCCGAAGGGGAATACCGAGAAGAATCTCCGGGCCTTGTAAGGACGCAAATATACTGGCAGGAGAATGGACAATCCTAACGAACAATGAACTATCGGACGGCTGTTTATGATGCCAGATATAATCGATAAAGTCAAGAAAAGGCGAATGCGGTGGGCTGGTCATGCGTGGGGAAAAGATGCGGCTCTAATACGCCGGGCACGCTGCAGTATTCGAAGTGGAAAGATACTCCGGAGTCGACCACGTACGAGATGGAAAGATCGAGTGAAGAGCCACGTGGAAAAGATGTGTAGTACAGGGAACCGATTGACGTGGTTTGGACAGAACGACGTGGCAGGAAATATGCTAGACGGTTAGATCTTAGCGTCTTAGCGTTCGGAAGAACTCTGTTGCGTTCACTTTAAACAAATGATTTTCACTCGACTCAGTTAAAACGTAATAGTTATTTTTCCCAAACGTGTTTAATGTATGTTTTGAACGGAGTTCAGTTGACAGTGATGCTTTGTCAACAATATATGTATGTTATATTATGGTAATAATAATGAAATAATTAAACAGGCGTTATATATTATCTTTAATAATATTTGTTTAATGTACCGATTCTACTGTTTTTCCTTCGTTTCCCCCCCCCCCGGTTTTTTTAACACGTGTTTAGAAAAATCCTGGGAAAATCATAGAGTGACTTCCTTAAAGTACCTTCCCAGTCATATTTGCTTTCAGAAAAAGTGCTATTATTGTAAATCGGAGTAAAGTTGCTGGTTGATAGAAAAATTGTTCACGGACAAAAAAAAACAAACATCTATGTCGAACCATAAGCTATTTCTTCGCTCCACTCAGAATCTTAAAAAAAACTGTTAAGTTCTGAAATCAACACATTAGAATATTCTATTGTTCGTAGTTTACATTGTACATTTGAGTAGACATAAGTAACCAAAAGATGATTATAATATTGAATAACTAATATTTATTAAAAAAAATAATCGTTTGTGCCTACCTTCATGTACATAGACAATGAAATTTCTGGCTTTTAACGCTTTGGAGTGTATTTCTTCTATAAAGTCATTTAAATATAAGTATTACAGAAAACAATATAATAAAAAATAAGTAAATTGACATTATACTATAGGTTCACCTATATGATCATTGATAAAGTGATAAGCAAAAGTCTATGGTTATCACCGTCATCGATATAAAGATTATAATAACATTTATTTGAATTCAAAGTATTGTAAATGGTTTTTAATTTTGATACTTTATTCTTTTTTTAGGGGGACATGTCTTCCTCTTGCCCTACTCTCAATGGGCGCCCACGTCTGCTTACCTATGCGTGGCGTATACTTCTATCGAGGAAAACTGCGTATTTTTTTTACGTAAAATGTGAATACGATAACAGTACATAACGGACATATTGTAGCCTGCGTATCTGCACACGATAGCCTTATGTATAAAATACGTAATACGTTTACGGGTGTTGTAGTAAATAGTAAATAAACTTTAAAAATTTTAACTTAAATCATAATTAAAGTTATTATTTTCTTGAAAATGTATACCTTAATTTAAAATTGCTTAAAACTCATGTATGTTTAAATTTTACTTAGCCAAGGTATTATTATTTATTTATTTATTGTTTTTTTTTTTTTTTTTTTTTTTTTTTTTTGAGAACATTGAGAACAATTGCAAAACTTCAACCAGCTAAACAAATTACTCAACTTGTCCAGCTATGTCGATTCGTGCTGTAGTATAAACTGAAGATTTATTTTTTTAATGCAAACTTTATTTTTATTTAATTTTTTTGGGTAATTTTCGTAAGGGCATTGTTATAATAATGACGTGGTCGAAAATCATTTTCTTCAAATTTATTAGATCGAAAAAATAATGTATACAATTACATATGTAAAGTAAAGAAAATAAAATACCGATTTTTTTAAGGTTTGAAGTGCGTATATTATATATAGTACGTATCCTGCTGACGTTTTGAAATCATATTTTTGGCACCTGTTGGCTAAATAAATTAGGAAAAAAAAAAGTCCAATACTCACTACTTATTTGCAGACAATATACTTACCTAATGACATAATAAGCCTAACCCATAATAACATATAGAAGTGACGTTATTGTGAACTGATATTTTAAGCTAATAAACAGCTTATGAACCGTCAGTATGGAATTACCTCTATTGTTGTTTATTTTATTTATTTTTTACAACGCCGCCGTGCGCGTTGCGTTAACACATCCTTATAGATAGTGTTCAATTATCAAACAAATCATTATGTGCTGCAGCGAATAGGCGTTTTCGATTATTCGAATTACTTGCATCGGCTATATTTATACAACTGTACCGTGAAAACGAACACGGTGTAGTTCTCGTGCACAATAATATTCTAGCGTCGAGAGTAGGCGTGGACCGATATTCGACGGGTGTGAGTTGGAACGCAATAATAAATGACCACGTCGAACGTTTTAATAACGATTTAATTGGAATTAAATAGGTAAATAATGTTATATAACTTAGCCTTATCAATCAAAGTTATTTTATATAAAACTCTTCTTATTCATCTATGATGGGGCGCATGGCGCCGTTATCTGAGGCTCTGCTACGAGTTCACATAACTGAACTACACAAGCTCTCCGAAATATCTGTCTACGTGTGATCACTGACGCACCCGGGTTCGTCTCAAGCGAGCCTCTAAATTCCGACCTTAAATAACCTCCTATCAACGAAACCGCTGCTCTTCACTACAAACGCCTTCACGCCGAATCGCGAGGTATTCCCAACCGACTCATCAACGAGTTAACATCATTCACGCTCCCCGGCAATCCAACCAGACACCTCAAAAGGATTGGTTGCCGCGAGTTATTAACTGAAGGTTTTAGTGCTTAATAATTTTTAGAGGTGTCACAAATGTGTGGTTTTCTCTCCGTGTGTTTATATATTCTTTTCGACTGTCTGTAAACGTTAATATTACTCATTGCATAAACCGTATAGATTGTAATTGTTCAAAATAAAGCTATTTTCTTAAACAAACAAAAAAAAAAAAAAAAAATGTATATAAATTCTAGTTGGACAATCAAATTTCACGTCACAGTCGAAATTTCCATGAAATATTTATTTTTTCAAAAAATGACTTTTTGTAATTATATATTTTAAAACGTTACGCTGTCCTTGTTTTCGCCACCTTTATTTTTGGTATTGAAACAGTTAACTATTTTTAATTATTAATCAGCAAAATTTCATAATTACATTTTATACGGATTATTAGTTTAAATACATTATGGTGTTGCCATATACGGATTTCCGTCGACCCGTTGACGGCATATACTACTGTTAAGTTTGGGTATAAGGAGTGTTGTATAGAGCATCATTAGTGCGCGGGGTACCATAGCACATCGCTCCGCTGTTCTACATCAACTTAAGAAGCATCTGTTGGTTTTATTTTATTTTATTTTTTTCTGTTTGTAAATAACTTTTCTAATAGAAATCTTGCTCTGACGTGTAGAGTTAGTAACTTTTCTGAAAGCAAATTTTGTCTAGTTGGTGTATTATAGCGGTCTGTTTTTGGACTTTCCAAGAGATTTTCGAAATAATTTGTAAAAACCCTAAAGAAAATTATAGGTAAAACGGGAATTATTTGAAGCACACCGCGGCGTTACCGTTTTCATTGTTTATATTGATTATATTGTTTATACGATGTTTTCTACCAGAGATAATATTGCTCCAATTGAAAAATGCCAGGAGATGGATTTTTTTCCTCCAATACTTCGCCACTGACAAAAAATGTATTTTACGATGTCTAAAGTATTTTTCATAAGAATTGGCAAGAACCAAAAAAAAAAAAAGTATGACACAACGGTTTCATTATTTAAAAATGTTACGGCTTATGTTTTCTATTATGGATATTGCTCCAATAGAAAAACGGAATTTTTTGAAAAAAGACTTTTTTGTTGAATTTCTATGGTATTTGATAACCAAAAGTATCGTTCTTTGATTTTCTTTGTAGTTGTTTGAATAATTGAGCAACATTAAAAACTCGTAGAAAGGTCGGGAAAATATACAAAAATAGTTCTTTTATTATTTCAAATTTTGTTTTTTTAACGTAATTCAGTTGTGACTTGAAATTTTGAAGGAAGAGTTGAATTGATTTTTTCACGACGTAGTAAAATGTTCAATACATCTAAGTCATTTTTGATCTATTTTATTGACAGTTTAACTGTGCTAGGTTTTTAAGTAAGTTTTATTTTATAGCTACTCGTGGATAAAAATGTTAGATTCAACAGAAATACTTGAAAATTTGACAGGAGGTTCATTATAAGTTGTACTTAGTAGTTTGAAAAAAAAAATTGTGTATAATTTAGTATTTATTTTTTTGTAAATATTACGGCCTTTTAAAACATATATAACCGAACTTTGCTCCAAATCGTGTTTTGTTAGCAATGGTTTATCGTTTGTTACGGGTGTAAAATAAATAACACCACGTATTCCACCTTTCCAACTAGCAACCTACAACAGTTGCTGCGCACGACCCCAGTTTCAGTTATATTTTTTTTTGTAAAGGACATTTGAAAGAAAAAACAATGGACAAATTACGGAATATTGGGCCTTGTGAGATTGAACGTTCCTTTATTAAGGTTTACAAACCAGAGAAGAAGACCAGCAGTGCATCCACGATTTTTACGCGCACTGGGGCAAAACAAACTCTCGCCCCATCTATTTGCACGTCAGATATGTCATCAATATTGTTCTCAGCATACGAACCGTGCCCCAGATTTGGAATAAACGACGGAGCCACGGGAAAAGCGACGATTTAGTTAAAATTGGTTTGTTTTTATTACGGTTATTGCATAGATATCTGTGTCAAGAACCCCGGGCCAAGATAATATGGACCACACATGGCAAGGTCCGCCAGGAGGTTGTCGAAGACATAGTTATCGTACCGTTTCTCAACGAGTGCGGGACACACGTACGCGCAGTGATATAGAAAACACGTTTTTTTTTTCTTTGATGAAATACCCGTAGCCCGTTTATCCACTTCTAAGTACACCGGGTATACTACACCCGCGTACTCGAACATTTTATTTATTTTCCTTACGCAACCTTATTACTTCCTCTTCATCCAAAAATCGTAACCTGTAAACATGTGCATTTTACCGCGCTTTAAATGTTGTCATTCGGGGCAACTGTCCCTCGCGCTCTTTCTTATAGAAGTCGGTATAATATTAGATTGTTATAGCTATGAAAACGAAAACGAATTTCATAGATTCGCATAGATTAGGTACCTATTAATATATGAACATGTTAAACATCTGAATATTTATCGAAAATCTATCTTTTAGATTGCTGGGCACGACAACTCATGTGGAGGTCCAGCTGGTTATCTATAATGTGTGTAAACATGTAATGCATAGTAAATGTTTACAATTAAAAAAGGAAATTAATATAATATTTTAACATAAGGATAGAAACACAAAATAACATGGTAATAATAAATTATGATGTTAAAGTAAATTTCGCTCACGTATTATTAGCAGCGTCGTATCCATACATTAGCCAGCGTGAAACCTGATTTTTTTTTTTTTTTCTAAACTGTATTTGCATATTAGCTATAATAGTAACCGAACATTCAGCTGTGCGTTGCATTCGATATTTTCATGTTGTTTTTTCCTTGTGATAATTACTAGAACCTTGATCGAGTTTTTTGTATTTTGTTTTTAAAAAAAAAAAACTAAAAAAATATTAAATACAGAGGAATCGTTTCGCAAGGCTACGGCGGTTATTACAAAAAGACAAAACGTACATTTAACACCGAACGCAACAAAACGTATCGCATTTGTCAGATACCCGTGAGAATATCTGACTGTGTATATTGTATTATTAATTTTTCGTTTAAAAAACAAACGATTGTAAAATATCGTCACCGCATTTATAGATACGATATTATCATTATTATTATTTAGGTACCTGCGTATAACACACGTCTCGGAAATTATTCGAAAAACACAAACAAATTAATCTCGTGTTTAAAAAAAAAAAAAATATATACACATTTTTATATAAATATATATTATTATTATTATTATAATAATACGATTCGTATATATTCGTGAATATACCGTATTTATAAGATCCGTCAAGCGACGGATTAAATAAGACCACCTGGAATATAATTGATCGCTAATATAATACTAAAACGGGACGATTCACGGAGAATTAAGCGCGCGTTCGAATTAATAGGCATTACAGAAAAAAAAAAAAAAAAAAAACCACGAGAAACGCCCGTGCCACGTAAACCCAATAAACGTATTATTTTACCGCGTCCGAAACAATAAACTACGAACATTTATTATATTACGTTTTTCGAATATGAAAACACGCGGCAGGTATTCCGTACGCGACGGCGACGACGCCTGTGGACGGAAAATATATTTTATTCACGATAATTCGATTAAAACGGGTATACAATGTCGTACGGACGTTTGGTTTTCTAGAAAAACCGCCTAAAACAGTATACCAGTTACAAACGATCGCCGTCACGTCGCATGCCTGCTCAACGATACGCCTACGCATATGTTACACAACGATAATACGGCGACACCCGCAGCATTTATCGTTCAATTGGATTTGCGCATTTAATGACCGTACAGGGCGATTATTTTATTGCGAAACGGCGGCGGCGGTTATGTTTGGCATACGCGCGATACTGGCCGTCCCGCGCGGCTTTGCCGGTGCAATAAATGCTCGTGTGTTTATGCGCGGTTACTGTAGGCGAAATCACGACCGTCGTTTCCCTTCCCATTTCAACCGCGCCGGGTTCGCCAACTCGCAGCAGGTCCCACTTGCTGGCGCGGTCACAAACTTTGTAGCTTCCCGGCTTACGTTTATTTAGCCGCCCAGCGGTAGTCTAACGGTCGCCGTTAGGACTATTGACCTGCTAAGACGCTTAGAAATTAGGTATTTGCCGAACGAGCTAAATTCGATTTTCTTTCCGTTCCGCCCCCGGTGATAAATAAACGGAAACGCAAAGTTATTATTATTTTTCGGTTTCCAGTGGACCGAGGAACGTGTGACTACTTGAGTGCAGACTCTGGCGCGTCTTGTTACGCCGACCATTAATGACAATCAGCTACTCGATTAGTTGCGCTCTTGTACGGTCGACGACCCTCAAACGATCTGCTGGATTTCAACAGTTTAAAACCGTCTCCGGACAATGCCGACCGTTTTGCGAAAAAAACCGCGTAAAAATCGGTCCGGCAGTTTCAGAGAACGCGCGTGACGAAGACGTTTCCACGTTTATAAAATATCTATAGATACGGACCAGATAGACGGACAATACGCCTATGGGGGGAGGGGAGGTTCGCGAATATTCCGAGTGAATTTTATTTCGTTGATTCTCTGCGCCCTCGCGGATTTCCTCATTTCCGTTGCCTCGACGAAACCGTTGCCGTCGACGGACAGGACGCGAATGATCAGTCGAGCTTAGAGACGACGGAAACGGGCGCGACAGGGAGCGGGAAAATGTCCGGCTGCCGCCGGTCCAGACCGCGCGATTCGGTTTCGTCGACCGCGCGGCCGTGTCTCGCGGCCGCGTAAACGACGGACAGGAAGACGGCTGCGGGAATCCATCGAACGAACGACGCGATAACGAGCGGTTTTGCCGCGGCGGGCAAACGGCGACGCCGCGGCCTTTGCCGAAAAGAACGAAAAGGGATTTCTTTCCGTTTTGTCCGTCGACTTCTACCCTCCCCCTCCCCCACCACCCGACACGTTATTAGTTCAATAGCGCCTCCGCACCGTGCGCACTATATTATTACGGTCGGTCGCGGTTAAAACGTCATCGCGGAAAAACTACCGCCCGACAAACGACTCGGATATTATATTATTACAATACATATACGTAATAATGCCGTATAATATTTCACCGTACGCGATACCATTAAATCGACGGAATAAGGCGTGACCGGGCGCTCCGCTACAAGTCCTCGTCGCGAACAATGACGTTTCTCGGAAACGGTTTCGAGTACACACGTGCAGCGCGTTATACTATTATAATACACCTAAGCCGTGTATTTGTTAACGCGTAAGTGTGTTGTAATGCATTCGTTATATATAGCGTACGAAAATGTCGGGGGAAAAAAAAAATTGCCCGCTTCGGGGCGCCGAACGCCGACAGAGACGGGCCCGATAAGACGCCCCGCCGGGTCCGTGTCGGCCGGGCGACATGGATGTTATGTTATAACTGCGTCCGCCGGGTCTCCGTACGTCGTGCGGTCGCGACGACACCGTCCCCGAGGATCGTAAATCGTCCTCGCGTATAAATGGGGAAAAAAAAAAAAAAAAAAAAAAAAAAAAAAACAAAACAAAACAAAGTAGCCGCTTCGTACGCCCGTTTGAATTGCCCGCGAGAAACTTCCGCCGGTCCGCAGAAACGGTCACGGCGTACCGAACGAAAACCCGATAAATATTAATCCCCGGGTCGAAACCGTGCGTCCCGCCGTGAAACGCAACGAAAATAACGACGACAATAATAATGGTAACAGCCCGCGCCGACAATTCGGACAACGCGGCCGTTTCGTCTGCGCGCACACATGCGTACGTCAACGTTACGATGTTTCCGTACGATCGCGCTGCCCCTCGTCGGGATTTCCGAGGCTCGCGGTCAAATTTCGTACACTTTCGTTTTCCGTCGGCTCGAAATTCCCGAATCGGTCGTCGGAACGCCGACAGCGGCGTTCCGTACGATATTTTTTTTTTCCACGCGTGAATTCCGTGCGCTTCCACTCTGTTATAACGCGACGAGTAGTCGAACGCGCTGATTTCGTCGTGCTATTCATTATAAATTCAAAAGAGTGTAACTTGATTTTTATCTCTACGAGTTGACGACCGGTACGGGTTCGACGGGACACGGTAACGCGATCACCCTTCTCACGGGACTCCGGACAATCACGTGCGCGAAATTCTGCGCGTATTGTCTGTTGGGATTTCAACTATTTGTCGGGATTTCGACCCCGTCCGGATTGTAACTGTCGGGATTTTGAACGCCCGCCATATTTCGTTGTATTATAATTCGTATTGTGTATTCTTTTTTGTTTTTTTCAAAAAGCGTGGCCGCAAACGTAATTGAAAAACGCGAGGCCCCGGGGTCCGGGCCCTATCCGCTCTCCCACTCACTAAGGACGGGTTCGGCCTGGTAATGTAACGCGTATAATTGTCATCGCGAGTTCGCGGTGCAAACCGACGAGTGCCACAAACTCTCGGCCGAATTCGATTGCTGTGTGCGCATTTACCGTTCGAGCGCCGGCCAATCGTTACTGTGCTATTTACGCGGTGTCAGTCTGTGTGTATTATGTAAAGGCGACGGTGGCGTATGTAAGCGAGACCGGCGGCTAATAACCCCACAGTCGGATTTTAGCCCCCGCCCAAGTGTTGAGCGTTACACACGCACATGCAAATCCGATTCAGGCGTTCATCGGAATCGTGTTTAGGCCGTGTTTGGGTTTGGTCGTTTAGGCCGACCGACCAAAACAAAAGGCCCGGGGCCCGACCAAACGCGCGTAATATTATACAGGCAGAAATATTTTCACCGGGAAATTATCAATTCGCTATTGTTGTTATTCGTCTCGAGTTAATTTATTAATTGCAGGTCTGTATGGCGTTTCGTTGCACCACTCCGGTAGAACGTAGTGTATTATAATAACGATTCGGGTTTTGAGAAAAAACGTATTCTTTAGGTACCTATTTAGGAAAAAAAAAAAACCGAAATGAAATTAAAGTCTACGCGGCGTGTAATGGTATTTTAAATAACTTCCGGTTGTGCACAGTACTCGTCGTATTTAATAACAACACTGCGAACAGAACAGGCGTAGAAATCCGGTGCGGGTGAAGGGGGGCAGATAACCACATAATAATAATAATAATAATAATAATAATAATGATGATATACGCCCCCATTAAACAACGGTCATATTACGTTGTTCGTTTTTTTAAGTATATATTATACGACTATTAAAACCTATGAACCTGTGTTAACCTGCTTAATGTAATAGGTGTATTGTCGGCCGAGTCGACGGACGAAACGATACTATAACGATATTATTATAAAAAAAAAAAAAATATAAATTAATATACGAGCCGATGATGAACGATTTTAATTTCCGGTATATATATATAAACTATAGTTTTGTTGCGAGTGTTTTTTTTTTCTTTCCTTTTCCAAAAGCGACAAAAGTAACCGGTACAATGTGGTTTTAGATAACGCGCGAGTATACGCGAAGTACACGCGGAGACAGGTAAGTTATTATAAATTTTGAATTTGTTACCCGACGAAAATATCGTAACACCGTACGTTTGTCTACCGAATTTTCGTTCGGTCGGGACGACCTTGTGCCGTAGTTTTACGCAGGTTCGGTAATCCGAATATATTCCCTTAGAAATTTCCCTTCAAAAACCCAGCAGTTTCCATTCCTCGGTCTATCTTAACGGCCAGGCCTCAGCCCTACAAGTAATAGTTACCGGGCGTATTAAGGTTATATAGTTGTTTCTTCATTTCCGTAGACAGAGACCGCGATCCTAACATTTGTATGTATCCGTAGGTGCGCGGTGGCTGCTATTAAGATACAGTGGAACCCCGACAACTCGAATCAGTCAGGGGGCGAAAAAACCAATTCGAATTATCGAAAATAATTTTAAATATTTATCGAACACGTTTCGATCGATGTACACGTTGACCAATAAACGTACAAAAATAAACGTCAATATCGTAGGCCATATCGTTTCATTATCTTATCGAATTTGAAACCGCGCCTTTCATGCATTAGGTAAAGAATGATAAAGTTAATAGGTTTTCGGTTACGATTATCGTTATTTATGAACATTTCGTACATTTATACGAACTCGTTTGCTATTTCTACAATTATCGGTGATGTACGTCGAATGATCCGAGTTATAAGCCGAAATTCAACTCAAATGACTTCGAATTATCGAGAAAATGTACTCCACGCATCGTATATTGAAATGCAGTTATCGAAAATTCGACTTATGGGAGTTCGAGCTATCGAGGTTCCACGTGTATTTAAACTTTCAGTGTGACGCGCGTTCAAATATATTATATACACTGTTCTGTCGTCATTTAGACAGATCAATTTATTGGAAACGAATCGCAGAAGATAAAAAAAAAAAAAAAAATTACCGAAAATTATTGATTCAAACACCTATTTTCTGAGACAAACGGTATACCAGGTGGTCCATTTAAGCGGGCACACTCATTATCTCGGAAATTATTAACTTTTTCCGCAATTTATTTTCTAGAAAATTTGAGGAACAAGGTGCTCTATAATTTTATACTTATGGTATTTTTGGTCACCTTTATTTTCGGGGATAAAATCAAAAGTGGTTTCACCACCGAAAATAAATGCTACATAAAATTGTAGAGCTGTTTGTTTCTTAAATGTTCTAGAAAACAAATTCCGTAAAACGTTAATACTTTCCGAGATAATGAGTGTACCCACTTGAACGGACCACCCGGCAGTGTCGAAGATAATAAATAACATTTTGCCGATCGGTACCGGCTCAAAGCGTGGATTGTCAATTTCGATATTACGCGTACATAGTGTTCCCGTGTACCGCGATGTCGATGTACTGGACATACTATAGGAAAATTATGTACGGCATATGTGCCCGAAAATCGTGAAATACGGACACCAGATGTGTCGGATTGCGTACGTCTTGTGCAGCTCTTGTATTATAATATAATTTATACGGTCCCCCGAGGACAGTGTTGCGTTTTCTATATTATTACTATAGAGAACCGATTTATATTTCAATGTACGATTACAAGTCGGTGTGTCAAGATACGGCACAGTTCATACAATTAATAATAATTCCAACGCGATAATGGTCGCGAGTCGTTTAAAATGATCAAACGATAAATTTAAAATATCAATGTAGGAATAAGGGGAAAAAATACTATACGATTTTGATCGAAATTCGGTCGCGCGTACACGTTTTGAAATGTCACGATTTTCGCGATTTCCATTGACGTTTGAACTTAAAACACGCGCGAAATAATCCACTGCATTTACGCTGGAACAACAATTTTTTTTTTACCCCTAAATACAACTTATAATGAACCTAAAAAAAAAAGGGGTTACATTCACGAGTATTTCTGTTCGGCCAAAAAAATTTTATGAACACAGAACCAAGTAAAAACAGAGCGTCATCAGCCCGTCATCACTCCTTAGCCCCTTGGCGAACGTCTCTGATCAATATGACAATTCGCTCTGGGGTCAAGTCGATATTCGACTCGTTCATAATATTGTAACGAACTAATTTGTTCGGAACTACTCACACACATTTAGTCTTCGATCGGTTTAAAATAACTGTTAGGTATTCGTTTTGGCTGCAGTTTTATTAGAACGACGGCGAAAAAAAAAACAAATTAAATATGTATAACATTGTATGATTACGGCTTCTAACATTCAAAATAAACCTACCAACCTTTGTTCTTATTGGATATTTAACATAATAATGCTTTCATTATTTTCAATTTTGTCTTTTTGTTGTAATTATCAGTCGAAAATATTCGTAGAACCTTTAAATATCGACAGTAAACTTACATTTACTTTATTCTAAACGTGGTAAATTTTTTAAAATATTTGAGCCATTTTTGAGCTATTCACAGACATTATAATTTTGTAGCGAGACTTTTACGTAATTTGTATTCGATGGGTACTCTGAGGATAAAATTCATAGACCAAACAGAAATGCTTGAAAATTGAACAGGAGGTTTTTAATATGCCGCATCTTGTTGTAAAAACTAAAAAATGTACAAACACATTTGTAAAAAATTACAAACATTTGTATTTTTAACGAATTTTAACATAAAATATTGATGCGAATACACATTGCAAAAGGTGTTGTCGTCCATATTAAAGGAAAATGAAAATGATTTCAAATAGCACGTAAATGTTTTGAAAATAACACCACGTCTAAATAGACGTACAACGGGTACTAATATAATATTTAGTGATTACAGAATAATCAATGATGATAATTTATTAAATTTTTGTAAACAAATTATTTTCTATTATCTTTTCACGTAGTATCAGAACTTCTATCGTATTGTCAGAATGAATTACGTTTTTTTTTTACATACAATTTGTATTCGTTTAAAGTAAATTTATGAATCAACTTTACGGCATTGGATGCCGTAATACATCCCAGGAACCCAACCATTCCGTGGCTAGTAAAAGGTTTAGAATGCTTTTTCGGTATTTTATTGTATTTAAAAATGATTGTTTTTTTTTTTCAGTTGTTTTCAAAAACGATTTATGTCTGCTGCGTACAATAGATATTTTGGTATAATACCTATTTTCTAGGTCATTCCGGTGGTTTTCTTATTTATTAATCTCGCAAAACGATGAATTATTGATCTGCATGCGGTCCGGACGCTAAGAAAGATTCGCTATACAATAGCGTCGAAAGTCGCATCGGTCGTTTAGCGTCGACTTTTCCTCCGTTTCCCCGTACAGCGCCGTTACAATAACGATCATTTGTTAGGGGATTTTTTTTTTCTTACGAATCTCGTCGTGGCTCTTTTTCGCTTGATTTTTTTTCCCCCGCCGCAGTTTAGCGCTCGAAATCACCGGGGTGCGAGGTATTTTTTCGGTTTCAAATCGATTTGTATACCCGTCGGCTGACGTGCGTAACAACGCGCGCGGCTACCTGCCCGTATACGCACGCAAAACGTAACGAGGGCTGTGTACATTTGTGTTTTTTTTTTTTTTTTCTGATCGCAATAACAATAATAATAATAATAATATTATTATAAAAGATCTCTGGTCGTCGGATCAGCTCTATTGTTGCTGGTGCAAACGGTTATTTTAGTCTTGTCGATTTATTGTCACGGTTTCGTAATAATAATGTATAAACGAAATCTAAGGAAAGGTAAAAAAAAAAAAAAACCGATATGAAAAAAAAAAAAAAAAAAAAAAATCGAAGAGACCAACAAAGTGAAGAGTCCACCTTGGGTGGATTTCCACTCGAACGGACGGCAAGCGTTCATAGGGTTTGATGTTTGGCAGGCGGTTGCCCGAAAAAAAAAAAAAAACCAAAAAAAAAAAAAAAAAAAAAAAAAAAAATCAACCAGTAAACACGGTCTGTTGCTCCTGTCTACTAAAACCCACAAACAAGCTTAATAAATATATATATATATATATATTTATAATATATTATACAGTATGTACGCCGCGTGCGTATACAGACTTGATTTCAAACTCGGAGAGTATTTATTTATTATTATTATTATTATTTTTTTTTTTTAACTCGTTTCGTGTTGGTAAGGTACGCTTTCAAATAATACGCGCGTACCGAGATCTACGTACTTGTGCGCACATATAATACAGGGTGACTGTATTTTATCGCGCGAAACCTAACGCGATTATACGTACGCATACGACGCATACGCGGAGATTTCCGAGTAGATTTTTATTTGTCGGGCTCGTCGTACTATAATAAATTATTGCGCTCGCGTATAGAACCGTTGAATATTTCGTCCCCGTCGTGCGAAAAGCGACCGAATGCGACGAAACATTTTTCGAATTATTTTTTTAAATTTAAAATTTACATTTACATGTTATTTTCGATTTTTAATCGAGAATTACGCGTTTAGCTGTTTCGTAAACTATTCGTGACATTACACCGACACATTTTTCGCATATCAATGTAGGGACGAAACGCGTTGGTTTTTTTTTTTTTTTTTTTTGGTTTTCACTCGATCACTTTCGGTACGATTTTCAAAAACTCCCTTTCAAACGCGTATTAATATTATCCGTAATAACGTTATTATAATAGAAAAATATTCACTTTTCGATTTGTCGTTTAACCCACTCGTAATAATATTATACTTTTGTACGTTATGTTTTTGGCGGTGTGTTATGAATTTTAATGATATTGAGATTTACGACCCAGGTATCTCAGGTAAGAGTAGAGTGTTTTTTTAGTTTTTTTTTTTTTTTGTAATTTTTCGAAGCTAAACGAAAGAGTTCTGGAACACGCCGCAAAACGGTTTTTATTGATTAGTTCAAAAAGCGGACTTGAGGGACTTCCGAAACAGGCGCGTTCCGATATTGAACAAATAACCGGTAAAAATCAAATTCTTATTGCACTCGTGTAATATACAGCACGCCTACGTAACCACGAATCTCGGCCGCAGTGATGAACCCAGATATGCTACGCGGGAGGGCGGCAGATAAATACTCGCTGAAATTTCGTTCACTCCCCCCCCCCTTCCCTGACAAATAATACTGCAGCTGGCTACGATATTCGCATGGACGCGACCGACGGAAAAACAATAGAGCTCCCCGGGAAAAATCGTCTGATGGATATTTGCACACTACAGCAGCTTGCGGGTCGTCGCGATAAAAGATACCACCCTGTAGATCGTGTACGACGGCAAAAGTAAACGCCGCCGCGCACCGCTTACTCGTATTTGTATAACGCGTACGCGTATGTAGGCAATAATAAAAAAGAAAAAAAGGATTTATATCGCAACGTTTTTTTTTTTTTTTTTTTTCCGTAATCCGACGGATTTAATTCATAAAAATAATAATATTATTTCTCATTAGCGCACGCATTATGCACTCGCGTGACGATCAACCTAACCGAACGGTCCGAGACAGCGGTCGCCGCGTACCTGAGGCGCAATTTTACGCGAGTAGTGGAAAAAAAAAAAATTACATTATTTTATTATCCGACCGAGTTGCTGCTGCTGCAATTATCGACAAAATTGTTTTGTCGCAATGCAGACACGCAGCCGCCGCCACCGTGAATATACGAAATAACAAAAAAAATATATAATTCGCGTTTTTAACTCTTTTTTTTTTTTTCCTAAGATTTTCGCATTACCGACGATAACTTCGGCGCGTCACTTTTAATAAACGAACCGCGTATACCTCAAGGGGTGGCTACAGCAATCTCAACGCGGAGCAAACAAAATTATACGGACTTCAGTGCGTGTAGTTTAAGTAAAGAAAATTACCGTGCAACATATCGGGTTTTTCAATTAGCACTCTGCATTTATGACGAACGATAACATTATTATTATATTGAAACTAAATAAGATACACCCGTGTTAACAGTAAGACATAGGGTATAATAGTATATGCAGCAAGACATATTTTTTTCTTTTCACACTGTAATTTGGTAATTTTGTCTGCTTCACTTTCGCATCGCAGCAAGTACACGTTAGTGCACCTCCATAAAGTTAGCGGAACGACCATAACAGACACTCACTTGTGAAATGCATCCAACAAATTTGTTGGTAACTTGTTGGGCGTTGTTGGATTACTCCCAGAATTTGCGGGACGTTATTTTTGCCGGTAGAGCTTATTCAATGTTGTGCTGTCGACAGCACAAGTTTTTTATGTTAGCTAAATTGATATGCACTGTGATTGATCGCCGGTTAGGTCGTGCCGCCAATAGGGATTTGATTTATGTAGATTTTCGCGTGCATAATAATTCATGATTTATTTTTTTCTTGACGTACTTCATTAGAGTTTTCGCGATTTTACATTTCTAATAAATTTATGAAACTGCGTGAAAGTAAAATATTTTCACTACCCACACGGAGCGACGTGTGTTTACTGTGTAATCCGTTGCATTCATTATGTACTTATTTTACAATGTTATGACACTGTTGAAAAAGTAATACTATTTACAGAGATCCGTTCAGAATGGTTTTTCGTAGGTATAAATTGAATTGCCCACTTCATCGTACCTTCCCGATTTCCCACCCTCGACAGCGGCTGCACCCACGTGCGAAGCGTGTCGCGCCTTTTCAGTGGTTATTCTTCTGAAAATTCGGACGCGTATCGACTTTCCCGCCCCCCCACCCCTCCCCCAGACAAAAGAAGCGCGCGGTAAATCAACCGTGTTTATACGATCAATTATGGAATTGATTGCCCATTGCAGCCGCCTGCCGCGTAATGATCGCGGGTACTTTTCCCCGGGACGCCCTGTGTGTTGTTCCGTCCGTTTTTCTGTGCGCGCGTATTTGATACGGAACACCGGGACCGCCGCGCCGCGCTAAAAAAAACGCGCCCGGACCGTTTGCCGCGCTAAAAAACGAGGGGCGCTCGCGTGGTGATAGGGGGGATAGGGGGGGGGGTCGGTGAGTGCGGACACCTATCATCGTTGTCGTCGCGCGGGGGGGTAGGTGTACGCGACGACAATGACGCGATAATGAACGCTCGGAGAACCGCGTCCCGTACGCGGCGGCGTTCATATTGCGTGCGTGCAACCGTACGACTCGAATATATTATTGTCGCGTTACGGCCGTGCGCCCGGGGGACCGTTTATCCGCGTACCGGGGTCTCCGCCATCGTCGCCGTCGTGCACGCGAAACGTTAAACAATGGTAACGACGACGGTGTATTACCCGAGATAAAAAAAAAAAAAAAAAAAAAAACGAAAAACAAAACAAAACAAACGAATCGAAAAAAGGAAAAAAAAAGGGCGTTCGCCGAGGAATCGGCCGGCGATGTCTGTCGTTCCGCGCGCTCGTACGCATCGCATAATAATAACACACGCACAATGTGTATGATATAATAATAATAATAATAATAATGTGCGCTAATAAAATATCGCGCGTGTGACGTCCCCCTCCACGATAATCGGCCGCGCTTAGACGACAGCGTACCGTCGAGGGCTAGGCGGAGGGGATGGCGGCGTCGGAGGAGAGGGGCCGTAGAAATATTCACCATTGTGTTCGCGCGCCGGGACGGGACCGCGCCACGTCAAATTGACCGAATTGCCCACATCCTTTCAATTTTTGTTTTCATCATTGTTATTATAATATTACGCTTGTTATATTATCGTTATTATTTATATTTATTATTGTTATTATTTTTTTTTTCCCTTTCGTTTCTCTCTCGTCCCGGCTCTACTGTTCCTTTATTTGTTGTTTTTTTTTTTTTCCGTTTTCTGCCCGGGGCGACACGCATCGGCGACACCCAATATGGCCGCGGCGGCGGCGGCGGCGCCGAAGCCTCTCCGGGCGTCAATTCGAACCGCCGCGCGCCGCCACTGTGCCGGTCGTCATTGACGACTCCGGCGAATACATTTTACGCGCACGCACGCGCGCGCACGCAGGGTTGCCGCCGCCGTTTTTACTCGCCCCCGACAAATATAAAATAATTATCGCGCGGGCTATTAAAAAAAAAAAAAAAAAATAACTAAATAAATAAATAGAAATACGGACATACTTCGCGAGCGGCCGCGGCCACTGTCGCAGGCGGACAGGGGTTGGATGCAGAACGGAATTCGATGCAATATATCCGTGAGCAACGGTTAACCGCTGTAAACGAAGAAACGATTCTGAGCGGAGTTCATTTGACACAATATAATTGTCGCATGGTAAAATAATTAAATAGGCATTACATATATATATATATATATATATATTCTTTAATAATAATTGTTTAACGTTGTACCGGGATTTTCCCGTTTTTCCCGGTTTTTAACATTCGCTGGGAATACTCTTTCTCGGGAAAATCGAAAAATTTTACTATCATATGACATATTATATATTGTTGACAAAGCATCACTATCAACTGAACTGCGCTCAGAATCGTTTTTTCGTAAGCGACAGTTTATCGTTGCTTACAGATATAGGTACAATAAATTCCATTTTTCATTCTGCTTTCCCAATTTTCCACCTACAACAGTGGCTGCACCCGTACCCATTATCCTAGGACAGCTTTTCGACAATATCCGTATTAAAACGGTTCTAAAAATTAAAAAAAAAAAATTATAATAAAACACATAGTTCAATAATAAATCTGAATTTGAATATGTGCAAAATTTAACCAAAAAAATGGAGTGAGTACGCTTGGTGAATCAACATTTATTCGTGCAGTCGACTCTCGAAGTCGGCAGGATTTATGTACAATTTCGAATTACCGAGAGTTCGAATTGCTGAGTAGTTCGAGATATCGAGAGAGCGAAACAAAAAGATTCGAATTACTGACAGTTTTGAAATCATTTTTTTGTTTTTTGAAAATATTTTATTTTAAAAATGTATTATTAAACGTATCGAATATTTCAGAAAATCAGCGTTACTTAACTTTACAGCCAACAAAACGAAACTGAAATAAAACTACAGTCTGCCGTCGAAGAGTTAAAACACGATAAGAAGAGAGACGGTTAAGAAATAAAATGCTAACGACAATAATTAAGTAACGAACGGATTGTTAGAAACGCGCATTCCGGCGTATATTTGGCGTGATACGAGACTTCGTCTGATTGCCGTGCGCCAAACGGACGAAACTTCCGATCGGCACGCGTTAATTTCCGAAAAATTTAATTTCGTACCGCCGGGTGTGCTTGAACGTATTGTTTTTACTCGAGATGTTCGACGAACGAGCGTTCACTTCGCATTGCCGAAAGTTCCGAACGATCAAGTGTTTGCATTCCGAATCGAGAGTGGACTGTGTGTATACATGCATGCAAGTGGACTATTGACAGCGAGGACGCGACCCGGACCCGGGAACCCACGGGGACGCGGCTCGCCGGACGGAATGCGATTTTCGGACGCGGTTCGGATGCGCCGGCCGTATAACGCGTACGCGCACGATAATAAAACGCACGTTTCCGGGGATGCGCGCCGCCGAATGTTGGATCGATGACGAGGTCCTTACGCGTATTGTCAGTACATCGTAAACGTAAATATCGTGCGCGTAACGACGGTAAAAAAAAAAGTAAGAAAGAAAAAAATATACTAAT
Organism: Cinara cedri; assembly: GCA_902439185.1. Lineage (NCBI taxonomy): Eukaryota > Metazoa > Arthropoda > Insecta > Hemiptera > Aphididae > Cinara > Cinara cedri. The sequence continues at coordinate 191,463 of CABPRJ010000531.1, read as the reverse complement.
AAAAACCCTCGTGCGACGAGCATTGCCATCGCGCCGGGGGGGGGGAGGGGAGGAGGAGGGAGACGAACGTTTTACGCACTCGCGTAGCGCGTGTACGGTTCGAACCGAGAGCGGGTGTTAACGACTGCGAAAAAAACAATGTTTCCCGGCATTTGGAGCGAACGAAAATGCGCGACACGCGGGGTGTCGTAAACCTCTCGCGGTTAGAGCCAACAACAATATCCGACGAGACCACCCCAACGCCGCCCCACACAGTTATAACGACACCCCCGCTAATATTCCGTCCATTTTTCGGCATTTTTAACGTACCCGCGCGAGTAGGACGCCATTTGAAGAGTGCGCGGTCGACGGGACGAAAACGAGGGCAGCGTAACGTTTCGGGATACACCTATTTTTTAAGTTTTTTAAGTTTTTTTGAGCCGTGAAATTTGAATTTCAAACGGCTGATCGAGGGGAAACAAATGGTTGATGCTGCTGATTAGTGTGCCACTGTTGTGCGGTGTAATAGTTAAGAAGGTAGTCGGACGCACATTAGAGCAATTCAATTTATATCTGTACGCAACGATAGCCATTGCAAATAAAAAAAACAAACCGGTTCTGGCGTTCTGAGCATAGTATAATTTACTAATGGTCGTATGCGTTCCCTTGTTGCCAAGCTAAACTGAAAATCAACAAAAGTTATACGAACGAATTGCCGGTGTTTCCCATTTGTTAAAACAACCTGCGAAAAAAGTATACAAATACATCTCCCAAGTGCATAAGGAAGTTCCTTGATTGGCGCGAGATTTCCGGTAGAAAAGTTGTTAGACACATACACACACATAGTTTCAATACACCCCTCATTTCCCTCAGGTAAACGTTTGAAACACCGAGCTAACAATGTTAATAAACTCACGGATGTTTTCACTTTAAAATCAAAATACCGTTTTAAAGTCTGTTCAGAAATCGTCGAATAGGTATTATTGTACCCGTAGATGGACGAATCGATCGCCGCCCCTATTATTTTAACCACTGCCTTTAAAAATAAAGCCAATGTTCCGTTTACATTTATAAACCGTATCGTTTTTCACGATACGCCAAGGACATTCGATATTTTCTGAGCTCTATACATTTCGGATTTCGACTGTGATTCGCTGTTTTATATGTAAGTCCGCGATCGTGTTTATCAATATCGGGATTACAGGTAGATTGCGTACGACACTCAATCAATTACAATAAAAAAAAAAAAACAAAAATAACAATGATACTATTACCGTTGATACCTATACTGTTGTAGGCGGGTAGTTGGGAAGATGTAGGATATACGAAAATATAAAAAATACAGGCGTTGCCCATTTTTTACTCATCGCACATATACAACACGATTGATAGCGGGGTTAAAAATTGTTTCACACAATTTTTATATGAGTACACATTAAATTACAATCGTTATTGGTACATATCAGTACACAAGTACACAAAAATACACTACTCGCTTAAACATATTTTTACATGATCAAAATAGTCGAATCACTACAGTCAAAATACTAAATGCAGTAATCATATCTCAAACATATTCGTCACATTTTCTAAACAAATATATGTTTCTGTATACTATACGTCTCTATACCTAATATAATATAGTTAAAAATTAGAAAAAAACGAAAAATCTTTTAAATTTGTTTATTATATTACGTGTGATCATGATTTTAAGCAAAGCCATCAATCGCGTCGTATATGCAGCGGGTAAAGAAGGACAACACTTGTATTTGCTTGGAGCGCAATCATGCTGCGCCGTTGGTTAGGCTATACCGAGTAGCATGGAACTTCAGAGCGTAGGCACCGATAACCGAAGGTTATTATCGGTTCTGCAAAGCCGGACAGTAACCGGTTAGGAAGTTAAAGTCACGTTGAAAAGTTCCTTTTACGGTGACTTTATAACTCGACTATAGTTCCAGGTTTTAATTCATAATAGCGTTTTAACTCGACGGGTTGAATTGGATGCGCGACGATATCACACCTAACGCGTTAAAACAACAAAAAGTACCTGACCATTTAGGTATTTTTGTAATCGTTGCGAACACGGCTCAATCGTCCTGAACACCGGTGACCGCCAATCGGGTATAATTTCGTAATATACTATTTTGTGATAGTATGATACAAATGTCTTGTACTACGCGGTTTAAACAGCACCGTATTTGAGATGTGTTTGGCCCCAAGGCTAACCCTCGGTATGGGTCGTACCACGGGACGACTATCCCGAGGGCGTCCCGATTTTAGTTTTTACCTTTTTTATAGTCCACGTGCGTCACGGTCTTATCGAAAAATTATTTTAAATTTTGTCCGAGTGCGTCTGCAGTCGTAGGTAGGCACCTATTTAGTATTCATACCTATTTAAAAGCTGATAAACTTAATAATTGATAGACTGATCAGCGGGGAAACAACATTTTGTTTCAACATTGACGATAAAACTCAATAAGACTTTGGAGTACGGCTAGTAATCGTGTAGTGATTTGGTTAGTGATTGAGTGTAGACCCGTAATTTCTCCCGTAACCTGATATTGAATTAGTGGCGTGATTTTCAACATTTTCAACAAAAACGTAAAAATTGTTGTGCAAAAATATTTAAATACTATACAGGTTTCACTCCAAAAACTGTGTATCCTCTATCCATTTTATAACACTCAATCAATCTAAATTTTTGGAGCGGGCCTTTCTGTGGTGCTGGCCCATAGGCTACGACCAATGACAGGTCTTACGACCTATGAAACTCGCGCTTAAATGCGGCCCTGACTTCAAACCGATTTAAGGTCCGAAATCGTATCACTTAAAAACGTTTATAAAACGGCTCTATTTTCCGGGTTTGTACTTGAGAAGTCCGGGGGGGATAGCCACTATAAAATGTCAAAAACTATGTGTGTAACATATTATAGTCTCTAAACTCGGGAAAAATTCTACAAAAGAAAAGAAAAAGGCGCGCGTTCACCGCGTATTGTACTTGTTTTTTTACACGTTTTTTTTTTTTTTTTTTTTTTTTTTTTTTTTTTTACTGAATGTTATGCGATACGTTTCATTTTTATCGTATACAGGTACCTGCAACTATATACCGGACTACACAACGGCGGCGGGGCAGAGAGTATTAATAATTTTATGCTCCGAATACTGTCTGGCCCCGTTCATTCAAGATATTAGAAAAAAAACGACGGAGGACGTTCACTACATTACGCGTACGACTCGACGGGGCCCGGAGGGGGAACGATGTCACCCGTACCCATTGGCCGTAGGCATTCTAGTGGAAACTAATAAGGACAAAAAAAAAAAAAAAAAAAAAAAAACACCGATTACAACGGATATTGTATTATAATATTATTAAAATGTATAGTATTAAATATTACGTTTGAGGTGCACAATGCAACTATCTGCAGCGGCAGCAGTGCGACTCGTTTATTTTTTTTATTTTATTTTTTTTTTTTTTTTGTTTCACAGACAAAAGGGCGCGTATATGATGTGCACCGGACCGAAATCATCGTACACGTTTAGTCGTCGATTATTCGACAAATACTATGTTATTATTATTAAAACGATAAAACAAAACGGCCGTGTACAACATCGCCGTATAGCAGTCGTCGCGTCACGACATTTAATACTTTTATTGAGTGGTCGGCCGACTTTTATCCCGAAAAACGATTTGATTACAAGAGACAACTACAACAACAAAAACACCTACGGGCATTATACCGCGCGCGTCATTTCCATTCAGAAAACGAAAATGTAATTTTCGCTAGCTTGCATACGCATGTACTACGTTATCGCAGGTGTATATGTCGCGACGAAAAAGTCCGTTGTTTCACTTTTGCCGACCTCTAATCTAAAATATCTTTTTCGCGTTTAGAGATACGAGCCTTTCCGATGCCGAAAGACGAGACGGCCGTGAGTACGCACCGCCCGAATCGAGAAACCGCCTTTTTCGTCGCGGCTGCGGGCCACGTGCATTATAAACCGACACGGCGTCTCAAACATTATTATTCATTTTTATTAATGAATCGCGGGAAACGCACCGTCTCGTCTTGGATTTCCGTACACGTCCCGCGACATAATCCTTATAAATATTCAATTAATATATGATAATGTAAATATTACACAAAATGAACGAGTATTAAAACGACTATGAAACGATTTTCGAATGTTTAGACGCCGTCGAGTTGCAGACCGCGTTTACACTGACCGCGGACATTATAGCGTCTGCGCTCTGAAACACTGATTTGTGATTAAATCGCGACTTTTGGTCGTTTTATAATTGTTACGCGTACGCGAAACCGAAGCGCCAAACACGTAATAGAACATCGTTGGACAGTTTTCGAGAAATTTAAAACTGTCGAAAGACGTCTTTTCAACGTCTCCGCTGAAACCAAAAACCTAAAAAGGAATGATGTCTCCTACAAAACCCTGTCATTACAACACTGATGCATATAATATTATGGCCCGGGGGTCGGCAAGTAATTTCTCTTGGAGTCCGGAAGACAATTATGTATTGTTTATTAGGCACGGGAAATTTTCAAAAAAAACGAGCATTTTTTGTCGAAAGTAAACCAAAAGTAGATTATTTTGATAAATAATTATGCAGAGGTTTAGTTGTAGCAAATATACCTTGGAGGCTTGGGATAAATTACAAGCACCGTTATTTCGAGAATTTTTGGAAAAGTACACTAGCAGACACGTCTCCGATGAGAGCACTTTATGTAAGCATTGTCTCGAATCACGTTACATTTAGACGATATGAAGTTATGAATTATGATTAAAGAATTTAATAACAATCAATATTTTTACTTTTTTTTTTTTTTAATATTTTGAGAATATTAATAATTTTTTTAGGGTAATATATCGTCAATTTTCGCCGCATATAAATGTCATATTTCGAACGTTTTAACAGAATATAAATTTTATCCGGGACTCTATTAATAAATGATAAAAACAATGCGTCAAATTGCGTTTTCTTTTTTCGTTCAGGGTCTTGAAATTAGGAACTCGTGGAGAACGGGTTGCACGCAATGTGTCTTTGACGTGAGTTTTTTTTTTTGTTTTATACTTGTTTCTCAAACAAGCTGAACGCTCAAGATAAATAGCAATCACGTTAGTGATCTTTTTGCTATTCGTCTCACTTTAAGTAAGTACCCACTGGTGCGATGCAATGACTTTACGATATAACCGTAAACCGTAAAATATGTATAAGACGAGCGCACAACAATATTACCAACTGAACGTACCATGATGTGCTCGCTGCAGTCCATTGTACCTGTATTTACGTACCTGTACTGGCATAAATTGAATAAACCGTTCGTCGTCGTGACAGGTGGTGCTGCGGATAATGTATATGTATATACGTACGTAAAAAATAATTCGCGTAAATTAATTTTTTACTGCCAACGTTTTTTTTCCCCCTATCATCATTAGACGATCGCGGACACAAAAAGTCGTTCGGGCCGTGTCCGAGTCGCGTAACGCGTTATAATTATACGCACGTATAATATGTCTATGTGTAATAATATTGAAGTCCGATAATATAAAGATGAAATGTTCAATTTGTCCGATAAGTGGGGCCTATAAACCTACCTTCCTACACTTTCATACAGCAGACACAGGTAATTGGTTAAGAAAATTAAAAACATATTCAGATCAATGAAGGCAGGCGAGCAGATTGTATAGCCGCGATAGTATTGCCAAATATAATTTTTAACGTTTTTGTCGACGTCTCGTTTCGACAACACGTTGAAATTATTTTATTGTATAGTTTACTGTTATATTTCTCTGATACCGGGAAAGAATAATTCGTCTTGTCAATTTGTCTTTCTTTTATTTTTTTCGGGTCTACTGATAACACCTGCTATCCTCTACGACTTTCTGTGGTTATTGTCAGCCCTGCATCTGAAATCAGTTGATCTTCTAGATCGTTCTCGATCTCTTCCGCCACTTGGACTCCTTTCCGTTCTAATATCATATGCATAGAAGCTCAGTGGCACGTGTTTCCGAACGTGTCTCATAATATTCCACCATCTAACTTGAACCGTAGTGAATATATCATTCTGGTTTCATTATAGATTCACTTAATATGCTGTCGCTTGTTCTTCGTCCTGCCCAACGATCTCGCATCATTTTTTTCCTACACCAAACCTCGAAAGTTGCAAGAACACTTTGTTTCGATTTGTTCATCTACCTATAGCTTCACAGTCACACAATGCCACACTCCACACATATACGTTAATCGGGCGATTTTTTACCCCTATAATACATAAGTTATTCGAACATAATAATATATTTCTCTTTTATCTATCGGAAAAAGCGAGGGTGTTTTTTCGGGACGTTTTAAATTGAATATAAAAAGTGATCAAATTAAAATAGCCTTGGAATGGAAACCACACATGGAAAAAGACCTAGATGAAGACCAAAGAAAATATGATTGAATGTAGTAGAACGAGAACTAAGAGCCCTAGGAGTTCAAAGCCGGAGAGAGGTAGTTCAAGGTATGGATGGATGGCAAAGTGTAGTAATGTTGGCAAAAACTCTAAAAGAGAAGAATATAGCGACGACTACACGTTAGTATTGCATTGTTTGTCGACATTGTATTGACGGAAAACAACCTGCATTTACCGACAGGCAGGTACTGTCCAACAAAAGCTAATAACTCGTCGTGTTTCGCCGTCATCAGGGTCGTCGTCGGAGGGATTCGGTTTAGTTTTTAAATAGGTCCAGAAAAAAAATGATTTATTACGTTCGTCACCCGTGAAAAAATCTCGCAGGCGGACATTATAGTGCGATTTTGCCGAGTAATTTTCCGCCGAGAAAATTGTTCGGCTTTATAACTATAATAAAACAATTTCAACGGCGACGCGTTTCGATCCAAAAAACTAATTACGCCACCGCAATAGTTTGTGACTTTCGACATCAGCAGAAACGACCAGCCGCAGTCGTGATCTGCGAAATTTCACAAATTTACCGCACGCGATGACGAAATTCACAAAAAGCAGTCAACGTTATAGATATTGTGTGTGTAAAACTAGTGCAATAAGTCAGCGGTGTTGCATAATTTGTGCGTTTAAACGTAGTTAAAAATAAATAACCGACAACTTTTTAGGATAATAAAAGAGTGCGTTTTTTTTTTTTTTTTTTTTATTGTAAAATTAAATGCTTCTTAAGTTTACCAAATATGTGGTACACATTTAAATACCGAAAAAGTCTCGTGGCCGATATAACGGCCCCTGATATAACCGACTTGATAATTCGCGGACGCGCGTGAAAAAACGTGCCCGAGTCAATGTTTCAGAATTCGGGAAACATAAAATGTAGTCTAAAGTTGACTTAAATTTTCTTACGCGGCGCATTTGAAAAGTTCATTATAGTTTAAGTTAAGGGGATTGGAAGCGACGAGTTTCTGTCTTTGTCTTACACACGTGACATATAGGGATTTAGACGTGTTTTTTCATTTCAAACGTACCGATTGATCTATTGAAGCGATAAGAATCCTGAAAACAGATATGAATTTTTCGTGAAGTCTACTTGAGATCGACTTTCCCACTTATTTGATTTTTGATTTTGATTTCTTAAAAAATTTAAATATTCCATTTTTTTTCAATTATTCTTTTATAAGTATGGCTTTTTTTTTAGAACTTAAGGAGATAAATTTATATGGGATAAAAAGATAAACATATTGTGATATTTGTATAAAATTGATAACTAGCAAGTTGTTATCGGTTTAAATCGAGATAAAAATATTGAAATATGTTTGGGTTGAAATTAAAATTGACTGTTAGATTTAAGTATTTCCACAAAGAAAGCTATTGCGGGCATATTTTGTAATTCGGGGGACACGGATTTCAGTTTCTCATATTATAGGGAACAATGATTTCATTTTAGTGTTATTTCGTACGTTTTGCAGTTATTTTCAGTGCTTTTCATGCACCTTTATTTCGGTGGTTTTTTTAAGTGCATTTTAAAGAGCTGAAAATTGACTTATATTTTAGTGTTGTAACCTCCGTGCCTTAGCCTCAGTAGTGACGACAAAACGAACGTATATAATATAATAGTGTCAGTGGCGTAAATAATTGGCCCGTGCAGATGTTGCACTTGCACCGTCACATATTTGAAATATCACGTGATCCACTGGCATTATTTGCCGCTGGCATGGTCGTACTTCACATACTAAATATATAATAGTAAACAATAATTTTTTCAACGACGAAATAATGCAGTAATAATATTTGATTTTCGTCAAAAAAAACCAAACAGTTGTTTGCAGGGATTGAGATCAATCGTATATTAGGCGGGGATTTACCGAGAAAATTAAAGTAATGTGGATTCGGAAAATTATAAATTTCGCCGATTTACGGCACTTACACAGTTGCAGGTGCACAGAGTGTCCCGCGAGGATTTGACAAATACAACAACTTTCTTTCTACTCATTAGCTTTGATATATTTCTTTTCAAAAAATTACTGTGCCTCTGCGCTACAGTTTATATATATATAAACATTTTTATTTTTTTATGGGGAGGGGGACTTATAATAAACAATTTAAAATTTTACTCTAGTTTTTTTGAAAAAATTAAAAATAACCATTTTGTAAAATAGATTTTCAAAAAACTTTTGGTGGTTGAAAACTTTGTTAAAGTATAGGTCATTTTTCTTTATTTTCTACGATTTTTTGAAAATTTTAATAATTTTCTTTTCAATCATAACAATATTGTTTGTCAACATAAATCACCATTATTGATTGATTGATACTACTTAATACCTATATTATGATAGTAATAGTGTTATTGCATGATATTAACTCACGGAAAAAAAATGTTTGGCATGCGCCTCGACTATAATAACTGATTAAAATGTATTGTAATATTCACATTTGCAAAAACCTTTGAAAAATCGTAGAAAATAAAAGACCATACTTTCACAAAAGTTTCAACCACCAAAAATGTTCTAAAAATCTACTTCACAAAATGGTTGTTTGGAAATGTTTTAAAAAAATTATAGTAAAATTGTAAGTTTTTTTATTTCAAGTCCCCCGTCCTTCTGAAAACATAAACGGTCATGTATAAACCGTAGCGTCGAGGCGTGCTAATTATTCGAAAAGGCACATTGAACAGAACAAAAGTTATTGCTTTTGTCGATTCCTCGTGGGACACACTGTATACTATCGTGTCGCGTGGAAAAGAAGCGAAAAAAAAAATCGCGCGATTTTTCGCACTCGGTTTTCGCCGATATACCGGAAAGCCGTCATATTATTATAATGATATACAATTTATTAGTGTGCGCGTACGTTAAAAAAAAAAAATAAAATAATAATAATAATAATGATAATAAAATAATGGCATGAAAAACAAAAAAAAAAAAAAAAAAAAAAAAAACTAGTTTTTTCACCTCTGCACACACACACGCACACACACACACCGACACTGTACCGCGCGTAATGAATGGTCTTCTTATTAGCCGACTTTGTCTTTATCGTTATTATTATTATTTTTTTTTTTTTTCGTAACGACTTGCCGCGACGGCGCGGAAAATATTACAGACGAGAGACCACAGACAAGACGCAGGAACGCTGCGGGATTATGTGGCTCATCTCGGTTGACGGATCGGTTTTATTATTATGATTCCTGTCGATAATATTCCGTTTTTTAAACGCGGTGAAAAATATAAAAATTGGAATTCTGTTTGTACGCGTCCGACTGTCCGACAGACGTCCGCCACAAGAATGTATACCGTTTTGTTCCCGATCTCGAATCGGAAAAATAAAATAATACGCGATCTATGCATAAGAATGAAAACTGATCAGCGTCCCCGAATCAGCTATTTTTCCAGACACCGTGCGATTCTCAAAACATTTCGGACATTTTTTTTTTTTTTTGTTATTTATTGTCATTTGAAACTATCGATTTTTCGGGGGGTTTTATTCGGTTTTTTTCTTTTGCGCGAAAGTCTTGGTCCCGCGAAAATGCTTGAACATTCAACGCGTAGTAATGTTTATCACGAGTGGTAAAAAGTGGTAAAAAAAAAAAGAAAAAGTTAAGCGTAGTATTTATTCATTAAAAACGGAAAATTATACTTAAATGAATAGAGTTCAAAATTGAATGAAAACGCATTTCGATAAAAAGGCAAAAATACTTACCAGTCTCATGCGGCGTTCCATTTAAAAACAAAAAGTGAAAGTAACGATATGATTTCTGTAAAATTAATCGAGGTACGGAGTCCTCTTTCCCTCAGTTTGAGCACTGCAAGTTTTATTCAGATCTCGACGAAGCTTATTCTAGAGGATGATCGTCGTTTGCTTTTCATCTGGAAATTCAACTTCTATAGGAGAGTGACATGGGATTTTTGTATTTTGGATGGTAAACTGATTGTTTTAATTTTTTTTCGAGCTGCGAAAAAAAAAAGAAGCTATTGGAGCTATTGGTTTTAAAATGCTATTTATTTCTTCTTTGTTCTAGTCTGTGGACACGTTTTTTCCTAGTAAACTTGCTCCGATTTTCACGTGTAGCAACTTTTCTAAAAAATCAAGATATATAGATAGTACATTACAGATGTAATTTTTTGATTCATGATTCGTCATTTTTTTAAATAAAAGCACTTAAGTGGGAAAAAACGTAGGAAAACGTACGTTTTCTACCAGAAAAAATGATTCAATCGAAAAACCACAAGACATTTTTTTTGTTACCTTTTTGATTTACTTTCTTACTGTATCATCGTCAAAACTTTTGAACTTTTAAAGGAATTTTAATTTTTAGGAGTTTTTTTGCTATATTTCGGTTTTAAATACACGTAGATACTTAAAACTTGGTAACAATACTTATATTAGACTTACCTAGACGTGGTTATATTTCCAAAATCATCGGACGACTTTTTTCCTTTTTTAAATTTTCTTTAAAACGATACTTTATTTATTTTTTTATTCTGTAGACCATTTTTATCCTAGAAAACTTGCTTCGATATAAAAGAATAGTACCTTTTCTGAAAGTCAATTTTATCTACTTGGTAAATACATAGGTCATATTTTGATTTTCGAAATGGTATTGAAAATAAAAACGATTAACCGGGAAAAAACTACGATTTTTTCACGATTTCGTTATTTTAAATAAGGACCTGGCTCGTTTTTTAACATAAATAAGACTCCAATTAAAAACGACAAAAGACCTTTTTTTATTGAACTATTGAACTATGTTGTTTTTAATGATGCAGTTCGTTTTTTTTTTGATTTTCTCATTAGTTTTCATAATTATCGGGAAAAAATGTAGAACGGTTAGGTTAAACAAAATTATGGCACTTTAAACTATGTATTACTGAACTGCACTCGGAATCGTCTTTCTGATTACAAATAATACTAATTAAAACTAATAATAATTACTGATAAACTTTTTACAGATATGAATAATCTTACGTATCCTACCTTGCCGACTTCTCACCTACAACAGTGGCCGCTCCCATCTTCAGTATCATCTCTTTTTTTTTTTTTATTGATCTAATACTACTTGGGCAGCATTGGCCGTTAGTTATTTTCGGTTAACATTTTGCTCATTTTAATGTTAATTGGATATAATGTGCGTTTCTTCAGATTATATATTATTGGTTGATATTTAATAAATCATACACAAGTTTAAATTTGGTTGTTAATTTATTTAAAAAAAAAAAAAATTATACGCATTATTTCGTTTTACGAGTCAGAACGGTTGGGGGGAGGGGGCTGAGGACTTTTAAACCCCTCTGTCGGTTTTTATTTTTCAAATGTTTTCTTCGGGGCTTTTTCGATTTCGAGCGCTTTTCAATCCGGTTCCCGACGGTCTATATAATTATAATTCATAATAATAATAATACGATCGCGAAGGTCACCGGTGTGCACGCTGCTCAGCAGAACAGAAATCACGTATCGAGTCGTATATATGCCGTCATGAATTTGAGCCCCCTCCTCCCCCCCCCCGGCCTCTTTGTCCGACCGATTTCAAAATACCACCGGACAACTGCTGCCGATGAGGAAAAGAAAAAAATGAAAACTGAAATATAATTTGTATATTATGCATATATTACGTTTTTATTATTATTAATTACTTTTTTTTTTCGTTTTTTTTTTTAAATCAACATGATAAATATTAAAACACCTTACATTACGCATATAATATATAATCATTTATGTGTACAACATTTACAATATCGAGAAATCATCATGTCCGTTACAATTAAAAACGTTTAATACACAATACAATATAGTTCACAGTACACAACGACGGTCGTCCGTAAATTATAATATCGTACCGCGTAACACTTTGGTTTTTTAGCTAAAACATAATTATTTACAAAATACGATTTAATAATAATTACGCAGGTACGTGCCCGCATAATATTGTTTTAAGTACCTACACACACACACACACACACACACACATGTATAGAATATGATAAATTATAATATTACCTTTGTTTTTTTATATGTATATATATATATATGTATTATAATTATCTAAAACGCGGTACAAAGTTTACGTTGTAATGTTTCAGTGATGCGACGCGTAGGTAGCAATAGGTACTAAATTAAATTAACAGTATACTACACGGTTAAATTGGAAGTGATACGATGTTGTTACATTAATAATATTTCAATAATTATACGCCTGCCGGACCGGGAATTGGGCGGTGGTGGTGGCGGTGGGGGGTGGGGAAGGAATTTTTTTTGTTTTGTTTTTACAACGCGACTTACAAAATATTAATTTAATGTTACGCATAAGAATCACAGACATATATTATACAACGTTATAATCTAACAATAGAAATATATTTATTTATTTATTTATTCATTTATTTTATTTTATTTTTTTTTTTTTTTTTTTTTTTTTATATAATAATAATATACGTTAATAAACGTAAACGAAAAAAAAAAACGAATAATAATACGCATAGCTACTTAATGTTACAATAATAATTTGTTCGCCCTCCGGATGGTTTTCGCGATAGTATTACGCGCGAACGGGGCGTCGTCGGTGGCGGGCGCACGTTTGACAAGGGGGCGAAAACAGTCGGTGATGTAATTACACCAGCGCTCGGGACTCGTTGCGCGCGGAGTTCCGCAAAAAGGCGCTTGGAAACGGCGAAGAAAAAAAAAACACACGGAAAACTATTTGAAAAAATACGATTATGTTCTCATAACGATCTTTCGTAGCGATTGTTTTCCCCGTGGGGGCTTTTTCGCGTGTTTTTTTTTTTGTTTTCTCCCGCCGTATTCAAGCGCCGCAGGTCCCGAGCCCCGAACATTACCGGTATAACGTATCCAAACGTCCCGGGACCTTTGCGCGCGGTTCGCTCAACGGTGTCGCCGACGGTTTCGCGCGTAGTACCGACGCATGCTAATATTATTGTCACGTAGGAACTGTCGGTACGCTGCGGTCGATTAATTTGACGGACAAAACCGCGTTGGGGCGAAAAGGCACTGGAGTTTCGGCCCCACACGGCCGTTCGGAACGTCGCGTTCAACTGGACCGGGCGCGTCGGAACCGTCTCCCCGGTGTCCGTCGCCGGGGACGCGCGACGGGCGGCGGCGTTTCTCCGAACGCGTTTACCGGTTTACCGCGTTTTCGGCCGCCGGTTCGGAAATATCGGTTCTGTTTGCGCGTTTCACCCAACTGTCGGCCGACATCGATGTACGCGGCGGCGGGCGTTGCGCGACCGCGTCCTTGGCGACGTTATTGGGTTTCTGGGCGCGAAACGCGTTCGCGTGATGCGTTTCGGCGACATCAATCTGCGCGACACCGAATATCCCGCGCGCCAATTGTTTTCAAGGATTTCCGAGGAGAGGAGAGAGAGAAAAAAGAACAACGAGTAAAATAAAAAAAAAAAAAAAAAAAAAAAAAATGATTTCCCCCTCCACGGCCCGCCTTCCCCGTTTGGCGAAACCGCGCGCGCGCGCACAAATTACGGCGGGACGACAATACTGTACGCCGTGTCGTTACTAAACGACGACGACAAATAAAAAATATATAATGTGTACCGCGTCTCGCATATGAAAAAAAAAAAAAAAACAAAAAAAAAAACATTTTTTTTTATTTTTTTTTTTTTCAGTCATTTTTCGACCGGTTTGTTAAAATGATGTTTGAATAAAATTTCGTAATGCCGTTTTTCGACGGTACGCGCGGCATAGTTTTTTTTAATAACAACAATATCGGGAAGTGCCCGCGCGCACATTATCTCATTGACGAAAATTAAAATAATAATAAAAAGTAACAAAAAAAAAAAAAAAAGAAAAAAAAAAAAAACCCGCCGCCGAAAAACCTGTTCGCGTTGTCGCACGCGAACAGTCCGGACGGAACGCGGTCGCCCGCAGAGCGGTACCGCCGCCGCGGGTTCTGCGGTTTTATTTTCGGACGGGTTCGAAAAATCGGCTCGGTACGCCCGGTTTCGCGGGTGTGACGCGACGGACGATTACGGTTAGGTTTCCGTTAACACGCCGCGTGATGTTGCCGTTTAGTCCCGTAGACAACGCGCGCGGACAATTTCGCGCGCAGGACGCGACGCGGGCGACGTGTCTACCGGCTGCCGCGGCGGTCACGGCGTTTTCGCCCTAGCGTTTGTCGATGCGATTCGGGCCGGTTTCGTCGAACGCCGTTGCAGTTTGCCCGTCGGTTCGCCTCCGAACACCATCGGTGTCCGAATCCGTTGTTTCGCCGGGCGGCCCGGCGGTCGGCGTGTTGCGTGTCCGCCTTTTCCGTTATCGCCCGTCCGTACGGTTGACGGCGCACACCTAAACCGAGTTCAACCGCTTCGGTAACACCAGCGTGCTCTCCGATCGCGCACTCGAATCGCGATTTATCGTCCATGTTTCGGGTGCCGATCGTTACGCGACGTTATTGTGCGCGCGGAGTTGGTTGTTGTTTTTTTTTTTTATTGTTTTCACAATCGTTTCACTCGGATTTCCGTACGGGGGGACAGTCGATGGGCGAGCCGAACGAATCGCGAAATCGCCTTCTCCACCGGACTCGTCCACGTCATGGCGGCTGTCGGCAATTTAAAAGCCGGGTCTTAGAAAAGAAATTATAAAAACCGATTTTCATCGGCCCATTGAGCTTTCCCCCGCGACTCGGCCGAAATACGCGCGCATTTCGACGTGAAACCGCTCGTGTTCGTTTGTATTTTTAAGCCGGCGGGTAGGCGGGGGACGGATATCGTCCCTGACGTCCCGACCCGCGCACCACGCCCCATTCCCGGCAGACAGTTTTTCGGTTAGAAAATTCGAATTATTATTCGGAAAATTCGTGTTTTAGAAACCGACGGTACGCCGGTTTGGAAATACGAGACTTCAAACATTTTCAACGGAATCAGGCTCGGTACAGACTGATTTTTCCGTTACGAAGGAGTTTCCATTACGGGGAGACTAAAACACGCGGGTGTAGGGTGCAAGCGAGACTACCGTTCGATGTCCGTTTAGAGGAGTTTTCCGCTTTATAGAATGGTCCGTTACGCGGGGAGGTTCGGCTGTAATATGCGGGGTTGGTTTTTTTTTTTTTTTTTAATGAAAAAGCGCGGTCTGTTGGGGCGCGGCCTTCGGAGACCCCTTCCCCCCACTCCCTATGAAGCCACCCCGGCCCGATTGTCGCGCGTAACACACTGCGTATCGATACAAATTGCGTTTGTTAATTTTTTTTACATTTTCTAATATATTCAGGCGAATAATAAATTATCGATAGCAATTAATCGTAATTAACGATATCACGGCAACGGTCGCACGAACGAGCGCGCGGGGGTTTTTCAACGAGTTCGGATGGGTTTGAGTGAGAGGGGGGGGGGCGGCGGGCGAGGTTAACAACAATGATAATAATAATAATAATAATAATAATAATAATAATAATAATAATAATAATAATAATAATAATATTAATAATAATAATATATACAAAACGTGTGCGGCCGACGCGAACGGCGGTAAAATACTATACAGTAATAATTACAGGTGTTCGGGTGTGCGGCTTATCGGTCTAATGTTTTTTTTTTTTTGGGGGGGGGGGGGGGGGGGGGGGGGGG
>CABPRJ010000531.1:98656-175377 GCA_902439185.1 Cinara cedri | reverse complement strand
GGGGGTAGGGTAGTGGGGGGGTGTTGAGGGGCTGTGAGAGGAGAGGGTGAATGTCCGTTCGTTCGGTATCGTTTTTGTTCCGCGCGTGTACAATAAATAACATCGCGTAAAACAACGCAACAACAACAACGTAATTATCGTTATCGCATATTATTATCGTTATCACACATCGCGTTATCGTTATTGCTGGCCACCGTTGTAGCCAGACACCCACTGTCATAAGGAATGGTAGTCGTGCAGCAGCGAAGGATCGGCCGGGTGCCCGGCGGCGATCTGCTGCAAGTGATGGTGGTGGTCGCCGTTGCCGAGGACGCCGACGCCGCCGCCGCCTCCGCCGCCCGTGCCGATCAGCGGCCGGCCGCCGATGGGCGACCCGAATCCGCCGAGAACGCCGCCGCCGCCGCCGCCGCCGCCGCCGCCGCCGCCGCCGCCGATCAACTGCGACTGGTGGTGCTGGTGGTACGCGGCGGCCGCGGCCGCCGAGTTGGCCATCATGGACGCCGACATGCCGCCGCCGCCGCCGACCGACATGGACGGTTTGATGTCTCCGCCGCCGCCGACGCCGAACATCATCTCGTGGCCGGACAAGTGTTCCTGAAACAGCAATGGGCCCGCGACGTCAGTATGCGGATTCGTTTACGCGGAGCGCAGCGCGTCTACGCGGGCAAAAGGGTGGGTGGGGAGAGGGCCCTTATGATCCGCGGCCCGTAACCGACGGACGATTGGACGCCGCGGTATGCGTGACGAACACACACGGAAACACAAGGCGGAATCGCCTTCTCACAAGTAATACGAACGGAGAATCCCCCCCCGCACGACTGCGCTATTTGTCCGCTCCGCCCTTGTCCCATACCTACCCACCGTTCTCGCCGCGTTCAGGCCGACGTCCCGTCCGTCACTTCCCCGCTCTCGGAGCTCCAGACCGTGACTTTCCGTCAGGACCCGTTTCCGGTTCAACTCCTTCGTCAACGCGCATTCAGCTCGTTATGTGCTCGATAATCTCGTACGCCGCGCTTCGCGCCGCCTATTTTGGATTTAAGTTACACCGCCGCCATCGCCGTCCTTTCCCCCCCCCTCCTCCTCCCCCCTCAATCCAGTTTTAGTTGTGACGTTGACGCGGTCACGTACACGCAGAATCGCCCGTTTCGGCGTTTGAATCGACACGCGGACAAACAAACGATTCGGTGATCCGTCGATCGGTTCGGAAGTGAAACGAGACGACGGAACCATTCCGAGAACGAACAACCCGCAGCGGCACATTGTTATGTATGTGTAAAATATTGGTTCATTTTTTTTATTTTTTTATTTTCCATACTACTCTCCTCCTTCGCCACTCCTCCCCCCCCCTAGACGGATTTCTGCCGGCGCACGCGGGCAGCGTACCGTGCCGTTCTCGTACGGAATCGATCCGCGCCAAAATCACTAACCCTGAATCGATTGCGGGACGCCGCAGTACGGGCGTTTTGTTGGCGAGCGGCCGTACCGCGAATAACGTTTGCGACGAACTATTGCGTTCTCGCGCGACCGAGGCGACGAGTTTCCCAACACACGCGGACGACATCGGAACGGTTTCGCGAGACGGCGGTCTAATTTTATGAAAATCGCGTTGCGAAACATTACGGCGGCCGCAATGCGCGGCGGCGTAACGTCGACTTGATGTTTGCCGCGGATTGCACAGGGTCAGAACCGACGCCAGATTTTCGGCCGCGATCGATAGTTTCGATTTTTTGATTTTTTTTTTTTTTTTTTTTCCGATTTGTTTTCATTATTCGTTTTCTACCGGTATACTCGCTTCGACGGGGCTGATCGATTTTCGATTTCCAAGCGATTTTCACGAATAACTGTGTGAAACCCCGGGGGGGGGGGGGTAAATTTAGGAAAACCGTACGCGATATAGGGGGAAATTTCGATCCGGACCGTCGGCGAGTACGGACGTACGTTCATTACCCCTCTATATATTCTACCTTCCCGACTTTTCGTCCACAACCGGCGGCGTATCTGAGGGGCGACTTTTCGGCCGTGCTCACTCAATCGCGGCTATTGGCCGTTATTTATTATTTCTCAGGCATTTGTGCCGGCGTTACCGAAAAGTAGCGATGGCGATTTAACTGGGGCAACTATCCGTCTACAACACGCGTCGACAGATACCGGTGTGAATGTCCGAACGGTGATCGTCACCGAACGGTTTTCGCAGGAGAGGAAACGATTAATGATTGCCGTGCGATTGTTGTAAATATTTTCGTGTGCGATTGTTCGATACGAATGTGACAACGTGCGCTATACACAAAATCGTGTGCGAATTTCAGAAACGCCCCGGGCAAAACGCGATGCGTCCGCGGTACATGGGCAAAACGTCGTATAATTTCGGCTCAATTCCCGGACAAATCCATCTGGTATAGCGACAAACACCTTTTTTTCTGGCACAACTGTAACGTCCGTAAATTTAAATTGTTCACATTTCCGAGACTGGCCCGATCTCGGGTTTTGATCGTCACATATTTATTACATATATAAATCTTTTCTTTTTGTTTTTTTATTATTATTATTCTTTATTAATTATAGTTTACGCCCGTAAACTATTTATTTATATTTTTTTTTTGTAATTGCCAATAGGAAAGGAACCATACGGCAAACGCGTTTCGGGGCCGGCCGTCGAGCGATACCGGTGAAACGTTCAGATTCGAGTTTTAAACGTTCGACTTTCGCTTCGGGCAACGTAACGTATTTTGAGAACCGACCGCGTTGCCGGTATCGGTGTTAGGTTCCCGTACGATTCGCGCCGTTTTCCCGTCCATTCGCCCGCACAATTTCCGCGCGTTCGCCGCAGCCGTACTGGAACGCGGGTCGCCGTGAGCCCGTTTTTCCTGCCGGTAAAAACGGCCGTTTTCGTACGGGCCACGCTCCCGCGGACGCTGCTCGAGAGTCTCGCTACGGGTGAAACAAACGGAAATAGTTCGCCGCGCGGCCGCGTGCATCGGTACCGACGCGACGGTCCGTATTGTTGTAGTCGCCGTCGTCGAGCGCGCGCGGTTAAAAAAAAAATTCTGCCCGGCTCGGCGGCACGCGCGTATAAATAAATACTACCGTCTCTCGGATCGTTTTATTTTTATTATTATTTTCGTTGCCGTTTTTTTTTTTTTTTTTTTCGTTTGTTTGTTTGTGTCGTCCGCTCTTGTACAGCCCGACGGGCGGCCGGTATTTTTACGCGCGACACTCTGCGGGCGCGCAAATAGATCGCGATCGCGAAGCTTTACCGCGATCCGCGGCCGCCGACCGCAGCGCCTCCGCCGGCGGGGAATGTCTTTGGTCGCGCGCCGGCCGGCGCGCGCATTCGTTGCGCTCAGGGTTTTCGATCGTGCGGTTTCGCTGCTCAACACACGCGGCACGCTAATATTTACACACGCGTCCGCGCGTACGTGTTCGACTTATGTATCGTGTTGCCTGCAGGCCGCGCGGCCGCCGATTCGCGTTTGGCAACCGGACAAAACCGATATTTGCCAAAAAGGAAACGGCCGCGCCGCGTCCAACGGCCGTTTCCGGTCGCGCGGTCGCGTTTATTATCGAAGAAAAAAAAAAATCCGTCGGTTTTTCACCGCGCCACGTAGACGACGCGCCGAAGACCGTTTTGGATTCCGAGCGAAGCGCGAAACCGCGCGTAGGGTTTTTCACAACATTTTGTTTTACCGCGTACGGAAATTCTGCTTGGAATCTCGCTCCAGGTTTCCGAGTGTCGCGCGTGTTCCGAAAGGAAATTTTCCCGAGGTGGTACTCTAAGGCGGCCGTTATTCCACGGTCGTGAAGAAAAACGCGGGATAAACGAGAAAATGTACGAAATGTATAATTTTTTTTTTTTTGTAATGTATTTCTGTTAAAAACATTCGTAGAGACTGGGAATTCGACAGAAAACTTATATTCTCGTTTCTTCTAGACGTGGTAAAACCGTTTATAGACATTTTAATTTTGCGAGGTCTTTCACGTAATATTCATTCGGTAACCGAACCAGAATCGATTTTCGTTAGCAATGATTAATCGTTTCGTATAAAAATGCATTCAATTCCTATTTAGATAGCAATTTTTCTGAAAGTGAAATCTGATTGGGAAGGTACTTTAGGGTGGTCATTTTTTGATTTTCCCAGGATTTGTCTCAGAAAAGTGAAAAAAAACCGAGCTTGTCGTTGCTTACAGGTATATTCATACCAGTGACTGCATCCGACCCCATTATCTTAGGACAGCTTTTTTCATATAGTTATATTGTAGTATTATCGAAATCGGACGTTTATTGAGAAAAAAAAAAAATTGTTAGAAAATATCGGGGTCTGAAAAAAAAAACAAGCGATATCCGATATCGTTTTATGCCGATACTCATCACTAGTTATAATAGAAGACCGTGACGTCTTTTCTTTTGTCGATGTTATTCGATATTTTACACGTCCGCGAATTTGGCCGCCCCGACTTTGTCCGATCCACTCTAAACCCATACCAATATTTCGCTGCTAATCATTTAGCATTTAATCATTTTCGTGACGGACGTCATATATGCGGCCCGTTTGTACGTGCGAACCTTGAGAAGTTTTCGACCATTCGGACTTTTCGAAACTTAAGATTCTGCGTGTCTATA
Organism: Cinara cedri; assembly: GCA_902439185.1. NCBI lineage: Eukaryota > Metazoa > Arthropoda > Insecta > Hemiptera > Aphididae > Cinara > Cinara cedri. The sequence goes on along the minus strand of CABPRJ010000531.1, from coordinate 170,759 downwards.
AGGTCTAACTGTTGCCGCGAACGAGTCTGTACACATGAGAACATTTAGAATTTCCGGTTTCCCGAAGTCCGCCGGCCGATTGCACTGTAGATTATAACTTATAGCCGTATTGTTATTGTCACTATAGGAACCACTCGGAGCTGGAGATAAAATACCGAATGAGTCTAAACGTGACGAATGGAATATGGAAACTGATTCCGAAACCCGAAACCCGTGGCTGAAACCGGCGGAAACCCAATCGCCGGGTTATGGAAACGAATGGCAGATTCGGAAGTGTCTGAACTGACTTGGGACTGTAGGCGTGATGCGCAGCTAAGTCCACACGAAGAAACGGAGAATACCGGGCGTGAAGAAAATCAGACGTGCACGCGCGGCCAAGAGCGAAACATGGCCCACTCATTACTTAGTACAGCGAATGTATTTGTTCCAAAAAGGATCTCGTACAGTCGTATCGAAAGGCCGTTGACGTAGCCCAGCACCGGGCGAAGACTGTGCGTGTTAATGACCAATACCGACCATGACATTTTACCGGAATGCACCGCGGTTCACATTATAGCTGCGTTTGACTATTTATTTATCTATATTCTTAGTTATGCTATTGGAATTTATCGTTGCAGATTATAATGTTTATGTCGTATGGAAAAGTCGCCCGACGCGAAAAGAAAACACTAGGAGTCCTCAAACGGTAATATTTAGGATGGAATAGGGTACGTAGACGCGCAATCGGCTATATGATAAGGCACAGGTTACAATACAAGGTGATCCATTTGAATGGGTACACTCGTCGTCTTGAGAGGCATTGGTGGATTTACGGGGGTGGGGAGAGGGGTCCAGGGGTTCAGGACCTTTCCCAGACACCGATATAATTTCAATAAGATATCGTCCAAAATCGGGGCATCTATAATAGAGAAACCCTTTTTTCAATACATATGATTTTCCAGGACCCTCCCCAGAAAAATATTGAAAATCCGCTACCGTTGGAAAGCATTAGCTTTTTCCGGAGTCCGTTTTCTAGAACACGTAAGAAACGAACCGCTCTACAATTCTATATTTATGTTATTTTTTACGCCAAGCGCCGTACCGTCACACAAATGATATTCCCCTAGACTCTCCTCCCGCAACCCAAACATAATAGTGGAATATCTCGTGAACATCAAACAATCGACGGAGATCAAAAGCGTCAACGCTAAAATGTATTTTTTTTAACTCCATCCATTTAGGCGTCGCCGTTTGAAAATCAAAAGTAGGCAGTATTTCCCCCTCCTCCCTCCCCCCCAAAAAAAGGGCGACAAAAAATTTAACGTGCGATAACTGTGGATCCGCCCGTTGTTTCCTGAATGTTCCGGAAAACGAATTCCGAGCAAAGTTAACGGGATAATGAGCCCACCGGGATAATGAGCGTACCCACTCGAACGGACCAACTCGCATAAAAATGAATGACCGCAGTAGTCTGAATACGAATAAATATATCGTGACAATTACCTGGCCGGTGATCATCGTGTGTCCGAAGGATATGGCGCTGGGCTTGTGCAGCAGGTGTATGTGCGACTTCATGTCGCCGTCGATCGACTCGGACGAACTCGAGTCCAAATTCGAGGGCGGGCCGACCATTTTCTCGCATCCGTCGCCCATGCCGGTGGGACTCCGACTGCCGGACATCCTGTAACGGAGGCGAAATATTATAACAATGCGTATATTGCGTTACCGGTGCGCGCGTGTGTAGACGCACGCAGCTGCGGACATTTGTCGCGAAAATCGGGTAAAAAAGGAAAATAAAAAAAATATATTATAATTTAAAAAAAAAAAAAACCAGCGTCACGACAGCCGGCCGTGATGTGTCGCGCACGCGAATTTACGGACGGATAATCAAAACGCACGTACGCGCACGTTTCTCTCTCCTCCGCTTTTAAACCATTTGTCCACCGCGTAATTCCGCGGACCGTTCGCGCGCGCGTCGTCGATCCGCGGGAATCGGATTCCCTTTTTCAGTGGCCACGCGCGCATACGGGCAGTACACGGTCAAAAAAAAACCGCTCGTCTTATTAGTGCGCGTAAGGACGACGAGGCGATGCGCGAGGGACGGCTAGTTTTTCGCGACGTTTCGGATTCCAAATATATTCCGAAAAAAAAAACAAAAACGTCAAGTTATTCAGTCCGCGCACCAAAACGTATCGTCGATATCGAAAATTACTGTTAGTGGCGAGCGACCGTTCGGTAATTATTCTTTCCGCTTTGTATCTCGCTTTGAGCATACAAACACAATCATCGCTCCGCTCGCGATCGACACGCGCACGTTCAGGTTTTCCGACGCGTCGACCGTATTACACGGGTAACATCGTATCGCGTAAAGCCGTTTATTTCCGAAGGGCGACGAAAATGTTCGAACCGGAATACGGACCGTCGCGAAAATAAAAGACGCCGAAATGGCCACGGGCGGAGACGTGTCTCTCAAACCGCCACTCTCCCCTCGTAAAAACGCCACTGACAATGCCGTCGCTGTAATAATTACAATTGGAAATTAAATTTTCTGACGAAACCGGCAGTTTTGCAGATTCGCTCCGGCGTGTTGGGGGGTTTTTTGTTTTTTTTTTTTTTTTTTTTTTTTTTTTATCGCAATCCAGAGGCTCTCTCGGTGGAATTCGTGTTAAGTTCGATTACCGCCCGGGCGAGGGATGACAATGATGAGCGATGACAACCGCTGGGGTTCGGCGGCGCTTTTAACATTCGCGTAATATCTGTTTTCGACCGGTCGTTAAATCGAGTGGTACGGAAATTTATGTCGCGTCACGCCGAGTTCAATTACCCGAACAAATTTGAAAACGCTTTTCACACCTTGTTTCGACAGTTAAATGCGAAATAAAATGCTTTCCCCCCGCCTTTTTTTTTTTTTTTATTCTGTTTGCGTGTTATCTACTAGTCGCGTCAGTCGTTGCTGCTGTGCAGTGCACGGGGCGGTATAAATACGCGAGTGTACAAAATACGTACGCGATACGACATTCGAAACTGTCTTTTAATAATGTCTTTGCTGTTTCGATCGTTGAAAGAAAAAAGAAAAAAAACCGAAGAAAAAATCGTTCGATCCGGTATACCGGGTGTACGGTACGATCGTTCCCGCGGAACGCGCAGGATACGTTTCGTTTTTTTTTTTTCGTTTTTTTTTTTCGTTTTTTTTTTTCGTTTTTTTTTTTACTCTTACTCAATGTTCTCATTCGCAATACGGCCGCGGCGTTCGGGCCCGCCGTGTTTCGTCCGCGGTGATTTATTCGCGTTGAAATACGGGCCGCCACAGTCCGCCGTATCGGATTTCACGCGAAACGCACACGACGGCCGTCGGAACGGCTGTCGGAACGTCGCGGGCCGCGGTCGCCGACGGCGCATTGTTATCATTGTTGTACGCCGATAACGGCCGGGCGCCGATAATTGTCAACCGACGTGGACAACGGGAGACGATTAAACACGCGCGATCCGGTGCGCACGAACCGTACGCGGACTCGGGGGTTTGCGCGGACAGGCGTGTGTAGGCCCGGCGACCGATTCGGGTACGTCCCGAGACGCGTCCGCGAAGACGGAACGGCACTGGCGGATAAAGGCGGGGACATCGACAGCGCAGACGAACCATTACGCGGAATAAACGTGGACACGACCCCGTCAGTCGCCGTCCGAATCGACGCGAAATCCGACTAATGTCGCGTCGAAACCAGGCGCGGACCCGGCGGAGACCCGCGGGCCCACCGGCCACCTCTCCGCAGATACGTTGTTTTCGCGATTTTTTTTTTTTTTTTTATTAATAATTCCGTATACGTCCTGATGTGGCTACCGATCGCGGATGTGCACGACGATATAATTATGACAAATTGTACCGCGCTCCCGACGTTGTAATTTCGTTTTTACGCGTAAACCGTCACCGACGCCGTCTCGTCTGCGACACGGCGGGCCCGCACGAAAATTCGGCCGCCCGTCACTCGACGCGGGCCCGCGGTTCTGACGGCGCACGTCGACGGTCCCCCGCGGTAACGGAGCAATTGAGACGGCGCGATATCGAGTAGTAGTCGCGCGTACCGCGTCGGCACGCCGTCGATTAAGTGGCGACGACGCGGTAACAATCGGCCTCTCGGGGTGCCGGGGCGCCGCCCGCGGGAACAATAACGTTATTAACTCGCCGTACCGGTGAGGGGGCGGCGCGCGAATGACATAACGATATTATAACATCGCGTCGTGTTTCGATAATAACAACGCTCGCACTATTGTGTGCGGTGCCGTGCGGTACTTGTCGCACACCCTGTAGAGCGCGAGGGGCGGTCCGAGGAGCGGACGGGCGGCGGCGGCCCGGCCGCGTCCGTCTGCGGTCGACGTTAATTCGATCGGAAACGTTTTCCCCTACTCCCGCCGTACGTCATTAACCCCTACCCCGCCCTTATACATATGTGCGTCTGTGTGTGTGTGTGTGTGTGTACCGATGGCTCGGCGGCGACGGTAAAGTACGCGTGCACACAACGTCGTCTCTCTCCCCGTTCGCGGCACGTTATACACGCGTGTACATACGTATACGTATTACGCATACAGCCGTGTACGGTTTTTCGCCCGGTGTCGAGTTTCGCTTTATGCGTTTCTCACTCCGGCGGTCGCGCTCTGGTAAACGCGCGACCGCCGCCGCGGCGACGCGACGCCGATAATGTATACCGCGCGCGACGACACGTCCGGCGAGTCCCACGGGGCGACAGGCGCCCGTTTTAACAGCACACCCGGTATATGCGCGCGGACAATCCGGTATTTTTTTTTTTCCCGTTCTTATTCTTATTTCGCTATCTCTTTTTACCCGCGAAAAAAATAAAATAACCCACGTACCCATTACCGTAGCCGCACCATGGGCGGGCCGCGTTGTCGCGGCGGGAAGTCGCGAAGGCGCTGGCGAGCCGACATAATTTACGTCCGGCGGACGACTCGAAGTCCGGTCGAACACGTCCGCATAACGCGGCGCCCGCCGTAACGAAACGGGCGTTTCGGCGGTCGGCCCGGGGTTACGGTGTTCGTTGCGGTCAGTTACGGTTGTGCGATTTCGGTTAGCGGTTCGTGTTGTTCGCGAAAACGACGTGTTTACCGGGCTTACAAATAACATACAAATAATTGATAACCGGAAAAGCGCCGGCCGGACATTTATCCAATCATTACTTTTTCAACGGCCAGACGCCGCGTGACCGTCCGTTTCGTTTGGTTACGGTATTTCAGTAACCTAAAGCGATGACCGAAATCGAGGAAAACGGCCAGTGCACAAAATACACAGTGGCCACGATACGTTTGGCCAATTCATTCGCCGAAACGCGCCCGATAATATTGCTGCGCGGTGAATTTCGAAAACGTCGCGAAATTACAACGGATTTCAGCGCGTAAAACCGAACTGAATAGGTCGACGAATTACAGCGTACTTTCACGGAACCGACAAGACTCGAATATTTCACGTTGCGGCCGAATAATCAGCGAACGCGCAAACGATTTCGCCTCGTCTATAAAACGCCGATTTCACGTTGAAGTGCGTCCGGACGTGAGTATTCGGGCCCCTGCGAACGGTTTTTTTTTATTGCGAAAACCGCCGCCGCCGCCGCCGCCGCCGCCGCCGCCGTTGACCAGACGGTATTTCGAAATCCATTTCGAGTTTTCGCCGGAGAAAGACTCCCGGTCGTAAAACGCGTTTGCGGGCGTACGGAGAAACGAGAAAAATATAATAATTAAAATAACAACGACTCCGTCACGGATCGATAAAAGCAGCACCGCGGGACGAGGGGGGGGGGCCTCGGGGCCTGTTTTTTCCGGGGCGTTTTCCGCGTCACACACACACACACACTCGTTCATTCCGGGCGAGCGGACGCGCGAGGGCCCGCGTTCGGGGATTGTGTTTTGGCGACCGCGCGCCGCCGTGTGCGCACGCGTCACGTTGTTCGCGCCGAACCCGGCCGCCGCACGGGCGCGTCGCGCGGTTCACTCGCGACGCCGAGAAAACGGCCGCGCGGGAAATACCGTCGCCCGGTCCGCGAGCGATCGCGTCCGGCGCGCTCGCGTCGACCCGGGCCCGGGGTGTTGTTCAGCCGCGCGGTGACGGAGAACGGGACGGACGGCCCTCGCGCGCCGCGCCGCAACAACAACCGACGACGACAATGTTAACGATAACGACAATGCAAGGCGATCGCGTGCAAGAGAGAACCCGTTTTTTTTTGTTATCGGCGACGATTTTCGCGCCGTCGTCTCGCCCGTCGATTTATGGGCGCGCCGCTCGGCGGCGTCCGGGCGAATAAATATGTCGCGCGGATCCGCTCGTTTGTAATCCGCGCGACAGCGGACCCGCGTACACGATTTTATTATTATAACGATAAAAAAATAAAAATAATAACAATAATAATAAAAAAAAAAAAAAACCCGCGAGCGGCCAGAGCTCCGTCACTATGCAACAACGCAGGAGTCGAATTTTCCCCCGCTCGCGGTCGTAACGGAGAAAACAAATAAAATTGTGTTCTCCGCGCGAAACAATGAAGAAAAAAAAAATTGCCGTACACGCACACTTATGTCGTTGTAACATTCGCCGGAGCGTGTTTTTTTTTTTTCAAGGCGGTCGTCTGTGCCCGGACGCATAAAGTCCGCGCGCCGGATAAAAAACGGTGCGCGAACCGAGTCGGCAGAGATTTCGCGTGACGGACTGCGTTGCATTTCACGCGCGTTTCACTGTCGCCGGCACCGGCGAACCGGGCAAAAGGCTGCAGTCTTGGGCGCCGTTGAAAGTGGCAAGGGAACGCGACAAGACAATTTTTTTTTCGCATTGAATTTTTCTCAAACTCGTGCCTCCTTTTTCGGCCTATTTCGGATGGCGTGGAAGAATCTACAGGGAGAGGTCCGAGAATCGGGTTGGAAAAAGGGAAATCCATTAGTCAGGCCCCGAAATTCAAAAACGATTTCGTTGTAATATTCATTCGACTTTTGTCGTGTTCCAAACGCGTTTGGAATGTACGGCGACATCGGACGCGTCCGTGCGACTGTCCTAACCACACCAAAGCAAATCGTATCAACCGATATTCCGTTCCAGACGGACGTGTTCCGTTCCGTTCGTTATCAGTCCGGTTATCGACCGGTCCCGGGGACGTGGCGCGCGGTGTGCCACTTGTCGTTTTCCGATTGGCCGTTACTATTACGGTATCTCGGCAACGTTCAGTAACAACGGACCGGGAAATGTCGTGCCGAACCCGCTGAACGTCTCGTTTTCGGGCTTCTGGTCGGTCGATTTTCACGCCGCAAGTCGTGTACGACAACATAACATCTGGTAGATAACGCGGCGAGTCGACTACCGCGACGGGCTACTCGCGCGCAATTAGCGGCGAAAGGGCCGGAGGTGTTCTTCTTCAGCCCCCGGGCCCGTACTTTGAAATGCGGCCGACGCGCGTTTGCTTAGCCCCCGCGCCCAACAATATTGTGACGTGAGCAGTTACGAAATATTACCGAAATTCAAAGTGTGCTCGTGATGTTTTCGTGCGGTGTTTACACGTGTATGCAAACGTTTGTGTTTTTACACGTGTGCGCGTTTATTATTGTTATTCCGTTGAGGGACGGGGTCGGGGGTCGTCGGGTTCCCGAGAAGAAAGTCTTCTGAAAACTACATACGATTTCACGTGTTGTTTTTGTGTTTTTTTTACGGTTTTCGAATTTCGACAACCCTCCGGAGCCCCGGATTATTAACGGCGGGACAATAATCTGATATAGTGACGGTTCTGCCGAGCAGCTCAGCTATATGAATAATAATAATAATAATAATAATAAAAAAACATACATTCTTTTACTAATACCAGTGTTAGAGGTTAGTAGTGTCTCTTCTCCCCTCCCCTCCCCCCCGACGACTTAAAAATACAACGACTGAACGGGTGTTCGTTTGTTTAGGAATATCGCACACGTCGAATGAAACTGTGTCGTACGGAAATCGACTCTGTTGGAACCGTCTCCGGAGCACTCGTTGCGCGTCCGGGTCGGGCGTAACGCAAGAGACTTGACGATTTATTCGCGAGACATAATTATTATTGTTATTCCCTCCGGTCGGAAGTTCCAGGGGGCGCTAAGCGACGCGGGCTTTTCGCCGGGTCCCGGATTTCCTCGGGTTTTCAACGGAGGAACGATTTGGCAGCCTAATCGTCGCGCGCACGCGTATTGCAGCGTAATATCATGCGGACAACGGTTCGTTTCGAACGCGTCTAAATCCGTCGGAGTCTTGTACGAAACGTTTCGGTCGGGTCCCGACGGTTCAATTTTTTTTTTTGCTTTAGGTTTTTTCCACACTTTGTCCGCGTACGTTAAACGAGCCCGACCCGAATAAACAAACACCCCCCGCACGTATTTCGCACCGCGATAACGAAAGTGGGCGGCCCAAACGACAATGTATATAATGTATTATATTATTATCAAAAGCCGTTTTTTTGTTTTGCCGTTTTCTCCCGGGCGCGCTTGGCCCCGGCGACGGGAGGAATTCGCGGGGGAGGACGGTCGCCACCCACTTTCTTTAATTGTTCGCATGCGCGATTGAGTTAGAGTGTATAAATTGAACAAACGTTTGGAAAATCATCCAGCAATCGGTACGATTCAAACGGCGAATCGTTAGTTTTACCGAGAAAACCGCAAGATAAATTTAAAAAAAAAAAATTACCTTCTCGGTACAGCGACTGGATCAAAAACGCTACACGAAAAGTCCTATACGATTTTTGACCGGAACAAGATTTCCGGCGGAAAAGTCGCTCAAAGGCACAACGAAATACGAAAAAACACATACCGAAGTAAAATCAATGAAAGGAACAAAACCTTCGGCATTACAAATGTATTACAACTATATGCAGTGTATTTCACACGTCTTCGGTAAAAAAGCAATCTTATGATAAATTGGTGTGCGCGTAAAATAACACATACAGGGTGATTAATTTAAGCGACTACGTTCGATATTTCAAAAAGTTTTGACTGAGTTTTCAAACATTTTTTTTTTTTTTTTGCCAGTTCAAGAAACAATCGGCTTTAAAAAAGTCACAACGACATTATTGTAATCGTTGCCGCCCTCAAATTTTCGGGGGCGAATCGACCGGATTGCTTTGACCCGACATTATTACACGGACATTATTAAATTATGTCATTGAAAATACGTTTTGGCGTTGACGTTTTCGATTTCCGGCGTCCCCTCGACCAGATAAAGTCCGCCGTGAAGTTCGAGTACGGGCGGACAGCGTAATGGAACGGCGCGCTATTAAAACGCCACCAAACAACCGCGAAACAAACGACGGTAATGCGCAACTCCCCCGCCCACCGGATCGACCCTCGAAAACAAGGGCGCCGAAAAACGATAGCTACAATAACGTATAACGTTTCGGAGCTGTTTGTTTCTAAAATGCATCGGCGAAAAATCAAAAGGCTGTACTGCAGTACGACGGGGACGGGCGCGTTCACTGTTCGGAATGCGGGAAGTCGGTAAAGCGGGATGCGGAACGAACATTTCACGTGCGCCCGTAATCAGCGATAAACCGCTGTTGACGGGAAAACGGCTCTGAGCGGAGTTCGGCCGATAGTGCCGATGCTTTGTCAACATACAAAAGATGGCGTGTTACGGTAAAACGATTGAACAGGCGTCATGTATGTTGTTCGTCGGCTTCGTCCGGTACGAAAAGCGTTCACGTGAAAATAAACGTCTCTTTTTTTTAAAACCGACGCGTCATCTCCGCTCATCTCCGGCGTCTCAGACGTTCGGACGCGGCCGACAGCGCGCGGGACATCTGAAAATGCGGCGCGGCGCGGCTCGGACGGATCGCGCTGCACGTGTATTATGTTACACACCTGTAGGTATGAACCGCGCGTTCCGGCGTTGAGCGTGTAACCGTTGCGCCGCGATTGTATTGTTGTCGTTGGCGTACGTTCCCCGCCCCCCCCCCACCCCCGGTCAATACGCCACCCGAGTTTATCGCGACCGGCGACGCGTCGCGGGCAGTCGTTCCGTTCCGTAACGCGGCGTACCCGCTATTCGGAGAGACGGTTGGCGACGGCGCGCGTTTTTTATTTGTTTTTTTTTTTTTTCGCGCGCGCAAGCGTACAGCGATGACGACAACGGCGTCCGCGTACAAATCGTAATACGGTCGTACTCGGGTAAACGACCGTATCCCACGTGATAATATTCGTATTCCGTCGGCGGCGTGCGGCCGGTGTGGTGGGCGCGCGGAGCGTCCGCCCGTACATCGACCGCGTTGGCCGTCGCGATATGCCGACCGCGACCGCGATTTTCGCGGTTACAGACGTTCGCCTTTGTGACGCGAGTATTGCGCGTTGAAAAACGCGTATCGCAACGTCCGCAAAACAACGGTTTCCCAGGCGGCGGGAGCGGGCGACGCGGGCGGGAGAGCGGTGGAAAATCGTCGACCGGCTCGCCGTACGTCTAAAAAACACACGCGACAAGTGGGTCGGGCGACCGCGCGAAGTAAGTGCGTGCGCGTGCAACTCCATGCTGATCCGACTTTAGAGAATGACGCGGTCGCCGCCTCGCTACCTAACACGCGGACTCCGCGAGGACACGCGAGGATCCGGTCGTCGGAGTGAAATCTGTGTTTCGCACGGGGGCATAAACGACGCGTTTCTTTTCCGAAACGGCACGGCCGTTTTGTAAAACCGTCGAATCGGTCCGTGAACGTCACGTTTTTCGAACAGTATTGTCGTCTTTCAATTGGCGATTTTTACTCTCGAAAAACGGTCCGGGCTACACGACCAGCGGAGGCTTGTTGAAAAGAAAAAAAAAAAACAAAAACGGATCGGCCGTCGCCGTCCTCGGAGCAGCCGCCGCGGCCGATATTATCGCGAGCCACCGGACCGCGGCCGTCGTCGTCGCCGCGAGGACACCGCCGAGGGGGCGGTACGGATCGCGGCGCGGACACGCGTGGGGAGGCGTCCGAGCGAGGAAGTTCGCGCGCCGGCGAGGGGCGGTACGGATCGCGGCGCGGAGGGGGTGACGCGGGCGGGAGAAGCGGTGGGAAACCGTCGACGGCCGGCGCGTCGTACGTCTGAAAACACGCGTAGCGGACCCGCCGACGAGGGGGTCGGGCTCTTTACGGTTAAAAGCGAACGCGCCGCCGTTACGCAGCGGCCGAGGGTGTCGAGTTACCGACGCCGCGCGCCGCGGACGGCAAACAAACTCTCCACCCGCGGCGGCGGCGGTGGCGCGCGCGCGCGTAGGACGCCCGACGGCCGCGCGGCTCGCCGTCCCCGTAGCGGCGGTGTCGACCCCGTCGCCCCCGGGCCGACGGCCGCGTCCGTTCAGCGACGTTTTTGTTTACTGTTAATAATTACCGCGCGCGTGTGTATATATATATAATTTTTTTTCCATTATTCCGTCACGGAGTATGTATGATATATGCGTACATATATATATATTGTATACGGAGAGGGACGAGAGCGTCGCCGGAATAACGGACGTTTGTCCATTATTATAAAATATATCGAGACTGTACGGGGTGGGCTACGTCCGTGTTTTGTCCGTCGTTTCGGTGTTTCCCCCCTCCCCCGGCGCACACGCACGATTCGAGCGGACAATATTATAAAATGTCTCGTTTATTACGCGGAAAAGATAGCTGGGGTGGGAAAAAAACAAAAAAAAAAAAAAAAACCCGTTCGATTGCTTCGCGCGATTCCCGTTTTGCGCGCAATGACCAGTGTTTGTTTTGTTTTCGTTCGTGTAAACGCTTTTACTCCTAGACGGCTGTTACTCCGATTCGTGCAAGTATAGCGTCTTCAGTGGGGATCGTTGTCTGAAACTCTCGTTAATGTTCGATGTACAGTGTTGAACGTTATCCAAAACGAATTGTCTAAATAAATTATCATTTATCCTGTCCGGACAATAAACGAAATTGGTGATCCGATGAATTGTCCCGGGTGGATAATTGAGTTTTTCGTAATTCGTCTAGACAACGCTATCCGAGAAATTCGAAACACCGAACGTGAAAGTTAAAACAACCCGTGTCGCATTAGTGAACCGACCTTGTACAAATAGATAACAACATCAAAACCATAGAGGAATACGCCGTGATATTATCCGGGTCGTTTATTTATGTTATTTCTACGTTTCTAATAGAAATTGTGTATTTCAGGATCTGTTTTACATTTTTGAGTAAAGAAAAAAAAAAAAAAAAAAATGAGAGAAGGTTTCCGAGCGCGTTCCGTCAAACAGCCCCGCCGTAGCATAATTATTACGCGATGACACGCTGCGGACGCGCCGACCTTATGCGCCGTTTTCGCCGCGTTTCGTGACGTTGTCGACTCAGAAAATATATGCACATTGAAACGTCACTGCGTATTATTATGTGTGAATTGCGGGCGTTATTTTTTTATTTTTTTTATTTCCCGTTTTTTTTATAGCGTCCGTCTTCGGCCATATGGTCATTTCGCGTAGTACTTATAATAACGATAATACGATAATCGCATTAAACGCGTCCTTTTCGTCGGGCCGACGACGTTTTTCGAAGGACACGATCGCTCCGGCGACGATTAGAAACGCTTATTGCGTGCCTATACGATATGCCGTGGTACACATTACGTCTATTGCAATGTGCACACGTATTACAGAGTGCGAAAATTGCCGCGTTTATTGCACTGATAATACGTCGCGAGAGAGCGCGTTCTCGATATAGAAATATTGTCGCCAGTGGCGGTTACTAGAACTTTTAACGCCCGCGGCGAAATAATATCTCGTCGCGTGTAGAGAGAGCGTTGCAAGCAGCGCGCGAAACCGCCACTTCTGCAAACGGAATTGAATGCTGAATTTTAGCGCGGAAATATCTCGAAGATTCGTAAAATCCGTCCCCCTCCCCCCTCCCAACCCTTTTGTTTATTAAATTTACTCGGTTCGGAGCAAAAAAAAGAAAAAGGCCCGTCCTCTTTTATTGCTCGTTAACGCCTCGGGCTCTGATTTCGCACGTTAAATTCCATGTGCCCGCGATTTGTTACCCGTCATGCCACCCATCGGCACGCCGCTGATTATCGCGGTGTTCGAAACCGATTATGTACGCCGGTCTATACAATGGTAAATATGACGTTTTCCCCGGGGTTTTTACACGGTTTTACAATCGTCGTTCCGACCGTACCGCACAAAAACCTGCAGAAATCACCTGTCCCTATTCTCAGCAGCTTCTATCCTCCGCCGTGGGGTTTCCGGCGCTCCGCCGCAGCCTATTATCCGAGAACGCCGTCCACAAAACACGGCGATTTCTCTCTCTTGGTATACTCAAAGGTCTCGGGAAATCCCCGCTTCTCGTCGCCGTTAGCCAGAACACAAAACGGTTTGACAAAAGTCGTTTTATGCGACTATTACAGTAAAACAATTACATATCCATCGTCACCGCGTCCTGTCGAGGAACCGGACGTATTACAATCCGTTTTGAAATTCCTAAAGTTCCGTCTGGCTTTTACGTTTAAATCTACTAAAATGTATTATACACCGTCACTCGCAATGCTAACCTCCCCCCCCTCCCCGACAGAAAATGCGTCGCGAAATGAAATCTATCGTTTTTTAAAGTTTCCGGTACACGGAGTTGTCCTACGATCGCCAACAGGGGTCGGTGAATGAAAACAGTGCACGTGTGATAACGAAAATCCGACGACGACAATAATGTTACACGGGTAGCCGGCCGAAATACAGTGGTCGCCGCTTATATCGATCGCACTCGTCCGAGAGTATTTTGATCACTACAATCGGAAATAAGCGGCGAAATGCGCACTGACAACGGTCATTTTTTTTGTTCTCCCCCGTTCCTGGCATTTCCGATCGCCGCACGGACGCGATTTCCGCGGACCGTTGCTCACCATGCTTATCATGTGTCGATACCGTCGATATGCCGAACGATTTGAACAGCCGGGGAGCTGATGGTCGTCGCGTTTTTGTTTACGTCTGCTGCACGAGTGTCACTTGTGATTATAATATTAGGCGTGTTTTGGCGGTGCGGTTTTCAGTGAAAAGTTCGCTGCGTTGCATGGCTGTTGTTCGCTACCCGCCGAAACGTTTTGTTTACTGTATAACACGTTTCGTTTCATAAAACCGACGGAATGATCCGGACGATAATACTTGTCAGTAGACTGCCAGTAACCGAAAACGGTAAACGTGGTTTTCATTAATCGTTTGCCGATTCCGGTAACCGAGAAGTGTTATCGTACAATCCGCAGTAAACTACGTCGCCAAAAACAGCGTGTTCGCTATACTACAGTGGCCTGCTGGTCGCTCAAAAGTGCATGGCCAAAACACGCCCAATGTGTTATCATCGTCCGTTCCGCGGGGGTATACCCGTAAACGTTCGTCGCGACGTGAAGGTACAGCGGGCGATTATTTGGCTGCGCATAATATATTTATAAAACAATAATATATCGTATAGGTACTTGGTTGGTTTTTTTTTTTTTTTTAATAGCCCGTACTTCTAATCGTCCGGCGAGCACGGTCCGCGAAAATAAAAATACACGCGCGCAGTTGTACGACGACGACGACGACGGCGGCGGCGACCTCGTACATATTTCTCTGTTTGGCAATCGGGCGGACGATCTATTTATTCACGATAATATGACTCAACGTGCGGTGCACGTTACGCGCCGTAAAAAACGCGATATCGTATTATTGTTGTGCGTATTGTCGTGTACAGCCGATTGCGATAGCGCAACAAAATGAATACGAGTCGATACGGCGCGGTATCGGGCGGTCGGCGTGTTATCGTCGTATATCGATTAACGGGCGCCGCGAGAGTCGTCGGCTATGCCAAATATAAGTGAAAAAAAAAAAAATTAAAAATTAAAAAAAATAATAATATACCGTACAGAAACGCACGGGATTTCGTCGGTATTAAAAATAAACTCAGCTGCCCGCTCCGCCGCCTATACCCGCGCACTTTGCGCACGCGGAAATAAAACGCGGGCCGGCTTAGTGTCTGTCGTGTAAATATATATTTATAATTTTTTATTGCACGCCAACGCGTATTCGCGTTACGGCGTTTTCTGTTCGTCGGTTTTCCGCGGACGCGCCGTCAGTTTCGTCGTCTCCGAGGTTCCGCGACGGTTGTTATCGCGGTGTTTACCCCGACGGTTCTCGGTCCGGCGAGGGGAAGTATTACTATACCACGGCGGTCGTCCGCGGGGAAGTCGCGCGAGACGGAAAAGAAAAACCTCGATCGCCACGAAAAAAAAAAGGCTCATACCGGCCGACGGGCGTGCCGCTGTTTTTAGAAGTCGTTGGAATAAAGGGCGAAATTTAATGGAGCCGTTTAATTTGTACGCGCGCGAAAACGATAAACCGTATCGGCGACGAAATACCATTCTGAGTATACGGCCGTGATCGTATTTTCACTCCCGTTGCCGAGTGGTCGACAATAAAAGACGTGCCGAAACGACCAGTTTTTCCTAAAAAGAGAAATATACGAGAAAAATCGAAAATCCCCAATGCGCCCGACTAGATCGGAAATTCCATTCGGGAGTTCTTGTGACGTTTTCGATGGGAGCGAGATCTATTTTCCGAAAATACTCGTAACTATTATTCGAATTCCGACTAAAATTCAATACGCGCGCGCAAGTTCAGGTGTATCATTTCGCGTTACGGATACAAAGCTTTTAGCATTCAGCACGCGGTTTTACGTGTACCCACATCGCGCGTTATGGCGCATTTCCGTTATCCGCGAGAAAGCACCGCGGTGGAAAAACGTTCAATAATCATTGTGTGCCGCACGCGAACTGCGTTCAAACAACAATATTATTAAAATATATGTAATGTGCCTACGTATATTATGGAGTGATGTGAAAGCGGTTAACCGCGTTTCTTTGTACACACACGCGTTACCGCGGACGATCCGCATCACTTTCCACACGTGTATAACGTCGCGGGTCAAAGGTCGAACAAGTTTTCCGGTCGGCAGATATCGTTCAAACATACGAATCCGTTAAAAAAAAAAACCGTCATCGCCGTCAATTCGTCCGTTTTTCCGACATTTCCCCCACCCCCTCCCCGGGATTTCTCGGCGTTATTGTGCAAAAAATATCACCCGCCCTAAACCGTACGGCCACCGACACTAGACGAAATTCTCTTTCCCAAACGACGGTACACGGGAAAATCGGAGCGACGTTTCTGCCGGAAAGGTTGCCAATAGGCAGAGGAAAAGAAAATATACGCGTCATATAGTAAAACCGACACATTCCGCGCTACGCTAACAACAACAATATTATCGTTGTACACGGCAGGTTTGCTCATCTTTTCATCTGGTTTCCACACGGACTATCTCGCACCCAAACCATCGGCCTTCTCTATATATCCATCTATGTCTGATTTCATTTCCGTTCGATCCTCCGTATCAAATTCTATATTCACGTCCTCCCGTCTCGTTCTAGGATTTCCCGTTAAAGTTTTTTCTACTCTCGTCCGTTTCGTCATTTTATATTCCGACTCCTACATTTACGCGAACACGTGCCCCGGCCATTTTAATCTACACTTCTTCAGCGTTATTTTGTTTTCTCTTTCAGGCTGTAGGTCTTGAATAAGACTTTTTCCGCTTTCGCCGAATCTCTCCGTCGTTCCCGAGCTTTTAAAAATGTTCAAGCCATCTCTGGTGATGGGGTCTGGGCCCTCGGTTTAAGTGTTATCGCGTATATTTTGTCGGCGGGACGACATGGTGACCATAGTGACCCTACACTATGGTCGTCGGGCTTTTAGACAGTTTTGCGTGTTTGGCCTACGTTCAAATTTCATCTCCGTTACACCTCCATTCGCGGGGTTTGCCGCGAGGTTTTTTTCTTCCCGATGTAATTTATACCTATATGATGGGAACTTTGTTTCTCGTCGTTCGGTGTTTTTTTTTACGGTGGCCTCGTGTTACCGCATACTGCATACGTATATATAACCGGACGAATCGACGCACCGTATTCAATGGCGTGTACCGTGTACGGCGTAAATACGTTCTCAAATAGTAATAATAATAAAAATAATGTTATAAGAGATACGTAACGAATTCGACCGGAGTAAAAAAATTAAAACAAAACCATTTTCTCGGAGCGATAAAATAAAAAAAAAAAACTCGACAAAATAACGCGCGTAAGAGTAATTTTTTTTTTTTCATACGCTATTATACGTCGGTATCGGAACCTATGTGTGTGTGTATTATAGGTGTGTATACGACGGTATATAATTAAAAAAAAAAAAATTACCAATATATCTTTATCGCGGTGATTGTCTTATATATTATAATATTAGGTATATACGAACGCCCCATTGTGTACCGCGTTTATCCGCTCATAAAACTTCCGTTATACGATAACACTTCAAACTACAATATATGCATACGAGTATTACAATTATTATTATTAAGATCTACGCCGAAGGTTTTTTTTTTTTTTTTTTTTTCTTAAACGTTTTCGAAACTATAGTAACGCGCAACATTGCCTACCTGTAGTATATAATATTGTTTTACGAAATGAACGAAAAATCGATTTTTTTTTTTTTTTTTTTTTTTACGCAGGCGCAAACGCTTTAGATTCTGCCTGCCAGTAGACGACTTTTCTACCGGAAATCTTGCTCCGGTAATCTAGTGTATGGTATACAGCGTCTTTTCGGAAAGCCAATTCCGCCCAATCTGCCAACGGTTGGTGATTTTTCGATATCCCTCGTAGCTATAGTATTATTATTATTATTTGGAAAATCGTTTCTTCATCATCCGCCCTCTTCAAAATGTCTGCTTGAACACCATATCCTCCCCTGGGGATTCAAGAAGAATTTGTTCGTCGTTTCTGACACTGGCCAATGAAGGATACGTCACAATGAGGAAAAAAACCAGACGTTATTACAGAAATTACGAGAAGAAGACTAATGTGAGCTGGTCATGTGCTTGGAGGAAAGATGGCTCATTTATCAAGACGGTTATAAAAGAAGATCCGGTTGGGAAAAGACCGTTAGGTGGACGGCGTTTACGATGGCTCCCAGACCGCGTCAGAAAAAATATTTCAAGGCAATGGAACCTGCAATATACAACGGAGAAAAGTTGCAGAGAATATATAGGCAGAGATGGCGGCAAATATATTTGAGAGGCGCTGGTCTTAAGGGCCGAAACCCACAAGAATAAGAAGAAGAAGAAGAAGAAGAAGAAGAAGACGAAGAAGATTTGGAAAATCGCCGACGAGGGCTTCTTGTTCAAAAACGTCGTCGTCTATACGGATAATTATGATTTTTTACTGCACGTGTTTTATTCTTATACGAATCCACGCATTTCAACGGTCGTTTCCAATGGCCACGTTTCCTTTGCACATCCGTAAGGGCCGTTCGAAAATAATACGAGCCGGAGACGGCAAACGCCGCGGGTTCGTTTAAACGGTACAATATTAGTGTTGTTTCTTTTTTTATTATTATTGTTTAAATTAACCGTCACCGACGAAAGTGTGAACCGGCGGGACGGCGGGGAGTGGAGCGGCGAAAAAAATTATGATTATTAAACGTCGTCACCGTAGGCGGTCGTACGTACGTCGTATTAGCCTAACGTTTTTTTTTTCTTTTTATCAAATTCGGTCGATCTAATGTAAATACGCGTTGTGGTTTTATACCTCTCTCTCTCTCTCCCTATAGATTACCCACACGAACGATATTATTATATCAAAAAACGCATACAACCCAACCTTAGAACTATATACAATTATAATACACACACATACAAATAATACGTATACCATGGGCGTAAAACACAAACCTGCTGGAATATTATTATAATCACGAAACGCGGCGGCGGCGGCGGCATATAATTTTATAACATAACGCGATAACATATTAAAATAAACTATACACTAATAATAATATTCACAGACTAAAAACTTAAATACATAGAATAGCGTTGATAAAAAACCGCTTGTAAAAATACAATAAAAAAAAAAAAAAAACAACTGAATCTTTCGAGTTTATCCAACGTGTGCGTATGTTATTCGGGTAGGCGCGTGCCTCGAAAAATACGTGACGTTGTACGGACGAATTTAAATCTTCCATACAAATGATATACGAAAACTCGCAATACCCGCGCGTCAATATTTGAATTTCGATCACCTAAAATAATACCCATACTATTACGTAATGTGTATCCTATTCTGTTCTATCCAAAGGCGATAGGGGCAGACGGACACGTGCGCCCTTGTCAATGGACTAGAGTTTATATTTGCAGATTTTATATTGATTTACTGAAAATATAAATAATTTGCCCGCCAACTATCGAAAAATGTCTGGATCCGCCGCCGATTCTATTGCGTCTACCTCGTTGCTGCGCGGTGTGCATGCGTGTGTGTGTTTTTTTTTTTTTTTCGATCCCCAGCACCTCCCCGGTTATCTGTGTCGCGAACGTCGCCTATTTCGATTGCGAACGCATCGCGGGGCTCGTAAAAAAAAAAAAAATAATAATATAAACGCAACAATATGGCGTACATGATATTATGAGGGTACATTATAATAATACGACGGGCGATTGGTAGTTAATAGCATCGCCGTGACAGTATAGGGAAATATCGTTCCCCTAATAAATGTGTATTATATTAATACACAGTTCCGGCCCTCACCCCTACCCCCCCGAGACCGCGCGCGCGAAGGGTGTTCGTAATCTCCCAGCGCGGCGGTCTTTTGAGCCGGTAAACGGATTTGCAGGCGATTAAAAATTATTATAATTTTTTTACTAAACCGTTTATTTCAACCGCGTTTCGCGACGATAGTATTATTGCAGAAAAAAAAACAAAAAAAAAAAACACCGCGGACTAGCTGTATTGCTGCACGAATTTATTAATATCCGAATCCGTCCGTCGATTCACGAATGCGATTACTTTTCGATTTACCGAACAAATCCTTAGAATAATCCCTGGTATATAGTGATTTGAGAATACAAAGAATATTCTCTCAAGAGGTTGTTTTTTTTTTTTTTTTTAATAACCCAAAGAAAGTGATTATAACACAATCGTTCCGTTAAAAAATCCGGGTTGTTATTTGTTATAATTTCAATATACGATTTATTAGTTATTATAATTGATATATAGTTTGTTTGCAAAGAATACCTACTGAAACATAATGAAGAATGTTATCGATTAAAAGTTACCGATAATGTACATTTTGCCAATAAAATATGCATAAATCACGAATGCGATCTTATTTTCAATTCAAACGATACTGCAGTATTGTATTTTTCACAAGTTATCCGTTATACTAAAAAAAAACGTGTTATATTCAAACTTGCGGATAGTATATCGTCAATTAGTACCGTAATAAAGTTATCAACCAAGATAACTGATAAACGATAACGGTTATTTCTTTCCGATTTAGAACTCAACGAGCTATGACTTACGTTTATGAGTTGCATGACTTATGAGTTTACGACTCGGTATAATAGAAATAGTACAATGTGTAAAGCTATATACGTAGCATATGCAATGACGAGCGCCTAAATTGTTGTCCTTTTTGTGGTGGTATACATTTTGGAATAAAAATTAACGAAAGTTACCGAATATTAACCGTTTTCTATGGATATTGCTGCAAGAAATTATCACTGTAATATCTAAAAACACTATACGAAACAGTAAGTACACGGAATCTTGTAACTCGCGGCATATGTTACGCATGCATAGGTTTTCTAGTAGGTTAATCTAACAATAACGAACGAAATCTTTGCCGAAAATTATGCCGATTGTGTATATTTTTATATCTTTATACAATTGCAGGATATTATAAAATTTATCTTCGTACGACACCGATATTTAATATAATAACGAGGTGTCGTATTGTACGTATTGTACGTTTCGTATTTGTCAACAATCTACTGTATACATATTATTATTGTGTGTGTGTAATAGTAAGGAGTGCGCGGAAAAAAGAATAAGAAGACGAAAAAAAAAAAGAAAAGGAAGAAAAATCAGTAATCCGATTTCTCGACGATCGCGACGACGACGACGACGACGGTGTTTTATATAGTAAAATATGTGTAAAATGTGATGGCCGTCGTCGTCGCGGACGTAATTAATGGATATTAGATTTCATCGCCGCTGGATCTTGTGTGTGTGTGTGTGTGTGTGTGAGAGAGAGTGAGTGGTTGTATGTTGTACTTTTTATTATAATGTACCCGCGAGGAGCGCACTGCCCCGTCAACGACCATAATAATATATCAAAACGTAGTTGTAATTCCGTGAATGGGGGAAAAAGCAAAAAAAATGTCCCTCGGCTATTATACCGTGTTATGAGTATCGCTCGGAGGACGCGTCTTGTACAATATGTACGGTGTATAGAGTGCGGAATCCGAAGTCGCGACGCGATCCTTTTATATTTCACCTCCCCCTCCCCACTCCCGTCCGTCCCCATACCGTACGGTATACGTGTGATAATACGACGAACGATACGATCGTCACTCTCGCGCCATGCACCTCCTATTGTGTATATACGTCGCACGGGTATTTATAGAGCCCGGATTTTATAAACACCTTAAAAGGAAACCGTCGAAAAACGATCTGAAAATATTTTCGAAAACAAAAAAAAAAAAAAAAACGAGTCCTGTTAATGTACTTGTAAAGTATTGTTTTCAAATGTATCGTTTTATCGGGTAATAATTTTTAATTTTTATTGCATAACAAACGAAAAATTGAAATTTGAAAAATCCGATGTGACGCGATTACAATTGATACAGCGGCTGATCACACCACAAGCGTACCATTCGTTCTAAACATAGGCACTTAAACGAGTCAAACGCTCCGCGGTCAAAGACAAGAGATGAAAACGCTACCGTAATCGTGGAACGATCGACAATCGAAAATATATGGGTTGCATCTAGGTGGTTTTGCCACTGGACCAGAGGTCGTCAGACAACCTAACTGTATCAATGCGACCAGTTAATAATATTGTGCGGATCTGAAACTCGATTATTTATAACTTGGAAGTTTTGAAATCATCTTGTTTTTTTTAACCAGAAATAATATCCAGAATATTGATTAATCACGTTACGGATTATCTGGTTCGTCTCGTTATTGAACGGCAGGTACGAAAATAATTTTCCGGACGACATAATTGTTAACCGCGGAGAAGCCGGTTGTACGGGCAGTGCTACTGGAACAGAACCGAGGGAACCCGATCTGAGGGATACGATTGGGAGTTGGAATGAGAAAAGAACGCGGAAACTTCATCGTAATCGGAGGTGCATTAAACCGGACGATTCCGACGACCGTCGCACGATGGAGTACTGCAGGGCCGGCTGTGAGACGGCGCTATAATAGACGGTTCCAGATGAGTACCTACAGGCCAAATTAATCCGGACAATAATATATGAATCCGTTTTGTTTTTCACGCTCGAATTCCGCCTTTTAACGCATTCCGAGAGAAGCGACGAACGTCATTGGTATGCAGTTAACCGTAATATTATGCGTGCAATGTTTTTTTTTTTCTTTTCTCGTCTGTAAACAACTTTTTTACCGGCGATTTCGCTCCGGTTTTCAAGTACATCGATTCAAGTGCCCGGGAGAAAACCAGACTGGGGAGACACTAGAGGCGGGTCGTTTTCGCGATTTTTTCCGGGGGGTTTTCGCGGCGAACGCATTGGAAACGAGTACGGGAAAACGCGCGCAACGAATAATTTCCGGACCGCAAACATTACGGGCCGCCTCTGAAAACGCGCAGCCGCGTACAACCGGATTCCGACTCAGAATCGTTGTCCGTCGGCCGTGAAATCGATCGTCGCGGATACGCGCATTGAATTCCCGTGCGTCCTGGTCGCCCGCACCATCCCGACTTCTCGCCTGCTGCAACCGGCGGCGGCCCGCCCGCCGTGGCGAACAACCCAAGTGTCCGGTCCCGTGTTTTCGTCGGCGCAACAAAACGCAATACAATACGATCGCGTTTCGCGCGCGCTGCTATCGAAACGAAAAATTACCGTCGAGTGTCCGTCGCGTCACATACGGCGCGCAACACGTGCGATTTTTCGGCCTATCCGACCGACGGCGGCGTGCTGTGCGGGAGACGGTGCCGGGTTTTTATATCGAACGCGCGCCCGCGTACCAGTATGACTATAATAATAATAATAATAGCGATAGTAATAATAATGACGATATTAATAATAATAACGATGACGATAATAATAATAATAACGTATATTTATTGTCCCGCGCTACACAGCATCCGAGAACGTCGCGACCCCGGAGCGAGCGCGCCGCGGAGGGACCCCGAAAAGACCCGGCCTGGAACACGTGTGCCGCCGCCGCCGAACGCGTCGTACCCGTCGTCGCCACGTTTCCGACAAATGTGCGCGGAGTGTATATTCACGGGGAGAGGACGAGACATAGAAAAAAAAAAAAAAACAAAACAAAAAAAAGAGATGTACAAATTATTGTACCGTTTCTCGCCGCTGTGTCGATCCAATATTACAACACCGCGGCGACGACGACGGAAAAAACGAAAACGAAATACGAACGCGATAGTGCTGCGCAATATACGTTCTTCTCTTTCCGTACTAAAGGCCCGTGGCCGTTGAAAATCTGCGGTTCTCCGTTCTTCTCTGCGGTTTTGCGTCCTGCGATCTTTTCGCGCGCACTCTGTGTCACTATTATGTACAGCCGGCGGCCAGTGCTGTCGTTTCTAATTGTACTACGTCAGTATCAGAATATAATTCGTATAATATAAAACACAAAAACCGTAAACGTACACGCGCGTCTTTTTTCATTTAAAACGAAACCTATCCGAACCGTCGCCATACGGAGACGGTCATTTCGGTACCCGAATTGCAATTATTCAACTGACGCTAATTATTACCGTAATACTGGTAGCGATCCGATTTCAACGATATCTGCAGGACAGATTGAATTATAAATTACTTACGTGTATACACATTATAAATTGAAAATGTATCGATTGTTTATTGTGTACAATACGACGCAATACTTCCACATTCAATATCACCTTTTTGCGTGAATGCGTCATCGCCCTCGAAGGATGCGACCGCACGTGCTGTGTCCGTTTTACACATCACGTACGATGTAGGAAACGTCAGCCGGGACTAATTTGTACTGCAAGTTGTAATATGATATGCCTAGTGAATGTATGCCTAGTAAATCCCAAATAGAGCATTTCGCGTATTGTTTTCCCCCGAGGTTATGGGTTTCACTCGACTAGCTTCATGTCATCCGCAGTACCGCGCAATGCAGCCGTACGCCCGTGTCCGAACGATTTGTTCAGGGCGCTGTCTCGTCCAACCAAACGCAACCTAACCTGACCACTGCGAATCACGACAGACAGACAAACAGTGTACACGCAATTGTGCTCGACGTGATTAACGCGTTGTCGCGGGCGGCGGCGTCACAAACTTTAAATAATATAAAAGCAAATCGTTTTTTCGCAACCGCCTTCGGTCCGGTGATTCGTTCAACGCCAATAGCCGTTTTGAGAGCCGCATACGCGTTTTGGTAACGCGTCCCTCCTAACCGTTTGAATTTCACGAAAAAACCATCCGCTCACCCTACGTAAAATACAGTAGTGGCCGCTTCCGAAAACAGCCACGCCGCCGGTCGTGCGACGTTATCCGATTTTCACTCTTCCGGTACAAGTATATTGCGTATACGCCGACAAATTAAAAAGATACGGACATGCTTCGCGCGATTGGCGGGCCACTGTTATAGGTGAAAAGTTCGCAGGGTAGGACATAGAGAGGAATTTAATGTATACCGTCTGCACGCGAATAATAATCTTTGCTAACGAAAAACGATTCTGAGCGGAGTTCGGATGTACTGCGTGTTTTAAAAGGCCGTAGTATTAACGATTTTCAAAATAATACATTTCCCATTTTTGCTACGTTTTTCTCCATTTAGGGTTTTTTTCGGAAAAAGTGCTATACTCGAACCCGACAAAGTTGCCGGTAGAAAAGTTGCCCGCAGTAAAAATAATAAATACCATTGTAAACAAACCAATATATTCCTCGCTCCGTTCAGAATCTAAAATACTACCGGACCGGATCCGAAAACGACAAAACGCCCAGACTCCGGAGTATGCGCGATAAATATATCTTATCATCGCGTTTCGTTCGAATCTTTTTCGAAATCGCTATCCGATTTCACGATAATTTTCACCGAGACAGAGAAAATCGCCGAGAGACTTTTCCTGCCAACTTTCTCGTGGTGTCTCTTGGACAACACAATGGAGATGGGGAACGGGGTCGGAACATCCGAAGAACAATCGAATGCGGGAGTGCCGGGGAAACGCGCCTTACATTGTCATAAACATTTGTCATACTACCGATGTACGGAAATGAGAGAATCGACTCGTGCATTAAGTCATACGTCCCCGGGAATCGACACCGGTGCCAAACGGGAAACGCGTGCCCGCGCGTACTGTTTGTACATGGACGGACTTAACGAGACGTGTACCGAAGATTATCGGCTCTTATATTTAGTGCATTTTACAACCGTATATTATAATATTATTACGTATACGCGCTGGTGGAAGCGTATAGTGAATTCTCAAGAGTCAAAAAAAAAAAAATAATAATAATAATAATGAAATACCTAAAGGCGTACACCTATTATTATTATTATTATTATTATACTCGTATATATTATTATAATATACATACGCGTTAATTTGTTTTTTTTTTTTTTATTATTATTGTAACGCAGTCGCGCGCGCGCGCCCGATAAATGTTCAGGTATAAAAACGTATACACGCGTATGTATAAAAAACAACACGACGGACTATATTATGAGATCGTGTACGAGATCCGAGATACATATTATATTTTTTATACACATTTAAGAATGTGTGTGCCTTAGTGTGTGTGTGTGTGTGTGTGTGTGTGTGTGTGTGTGCGCGCGCGCGATGTCTGCTGCAGCTAGGCCAGCGTACAACAATATTACGTGTGTTTGTCCTCGTTTATATTATATTTTTTATTATTTTTTAGATATCCATCTATGCGTATATATGTGTACCTATATCTTATACGTATACTTCGCGTGCAGTCGTCTATTATTTGTCCCGGGTGTCGTATCGTCACCGACGTCGTCCGTTTTTTTATTTTTTTTTTGATTATTCGAATTATTATTATTTACGTCCGTCGTGTCCTATATTATATAAGACGCCTGGTCAGTGGCGCGTTTAAAGGAGGAATCTGGTGGAAGGGGGGGGGGGGTTGAGGCTGGGTATGGGTGGCGAGGAGACGTTTTATTATCGTTATCTATTATTTGTATAAACGATTTTTTTATTTTTTTCTTAATTCAAATTACTGTACGTATATCACTCGTATAATCGGACGAAACCGAAAACTTGTTGGTACCTATTATACATATTTTATATGTATACTAATCGTATGAGACGTGGAATTCACCGGTAAACGATAATTTTTTGGTACGCTTATTATCGGAAACAAACATGTAAACGTACAACACACGCGTGTATCAACACGAATAAATAACAAACAATGAATAAAAAAACAGCTGATACTGGTGACGGGAGCGGCCGCTGTTGCAGGTGAAAAGTTGGGAAGGTAGGATACATAAAGTTATTTCATTTATATATGTAAGCAACGATAAACAATTGCTTGGCGAAAGTCGATTCCGAGCGCAGTTCGGTAATACATAATTTGAAGTGCCGTAATTTTTTTTTTACGATTTTCGTTTAAATTTAATTTCAAAACGTTTATTAAAAATAAAAGGTCGTCCGATGATTTTGAAAATTTTTACTACGTCTAGGTAAGCCCAATATATGTGTTATTACCAATTTTCAAGCTTCTACGTGTATTTATAACCAAATTACAGCAAAAAACTCCCAAAAATTAAAATTCCTTAATTCCTTAAAAGTTTAAACGTTTTGACGGTGATACCGTAAGAAAGTAAATCAAAAAGGGA
The DNA here is from genome assembly GCA_902439185.1 of Cinara cedri. Classification (NCBI taxonomy): domain Eukaryota; kingdom Metazoa; phylum Arthropoda; class Insecta; order Hemiptera; family Aphididae; genus Cinara; species Cinara cedri. The sequence goes on along the minus strand of CABPRJ010000531.1, from coordinate 143,876 downwards.
AAATAAAAAGTATTTTGTGATTTTTCGAATAAACCATTATTTCTGGTAGAAAACGTCGTCCGTGTTTTTATAAAATAATGAAATCGTGCAATTTTACGTTTTCCTACGTTTTATCCCAATTGAATGCTTTTATTTAAAAAAAAAATTAAGCCGAAAATCAAAAAAATTACCTCTTTAAAGTATAATCTGGTCAATTTGAACTTTCAGAAAAGTGACTAGACGTAAAATCCGGAGCGAGTTTACTAGGGAAAAACGTGTCCACAGGCTGGATCAAAGAAGAAATAAACGGCATTGCAAAACCTGTAGTAGCTCCATCGCTACGCTCGAAATCTAAAAGAACGACGACGTACCCATACCGTCGTCGGCCGTCGCGCGTACATGAATTCTTTTTAGCGCTATTAAAGTCCTAAGCGTAGACACAACTAGGGGGCGGGGTGCTAGGGGGTCCTTAGCAAACCCCAAATTTGTAATGAACAATGTTGAAATAGTTACGATAAATTTGTGTTCGCAAAATTGTAAACGAAATGCGTAGACTAGTCGACTGTTGCATAAGAGCCGTGTAAAGCGGATTGGTGGAGCACAGCTCCCACGGGTCTTTGACACGGGCCCGGGTTCCGCACCTCCAAAGTTGGCGGTCCAGTTGCGCGTATATGGTCCCGAGATCCCGGACTATCGGACATTTACAATACTGCAGCACATTTATAGCGCGGAATCAAATCACGGTTTTGACTTTTCGTACACTGACGCGTGAAATACCAGTTCGACGAACCGGCAGTTTTGCGAGGCGTCGTCGCGCGTCGTGTGAACCCGGCCCGACGCGGACGCCGAGAGGTTGCGGCCGTCAGTCGCGCGCACACGGAGTAGCGGGAGCTCAGGGTTTCAATTCTCCTTTGCCGGCGTTAACGACTCCGGCCTGTAAATTATACGCATCGCGGTCTCGTCATCGGTCGGCAAAACCTATCGGTTTGTCGAACGGGATCCGGATTTCTGTCGGGCCGTCCCTGTCATTGGCGGGCCCGGGACGAGTTTGGCGAGCAGGCCGAACCCGCGGTCCGTTCGAAATCCTCTCTACGAGGTGGCCGGCCGTAACGTCCCGCGTGCAGCCCGCCGACCGCGGTCCCGTGTCGAGACGAAGCCCAGGAAGACCACCCCCCGCCCCTCTTCCCCGTAATGCACACGCCCGCTACGGTTCGTTCGCGGATCGTTATTATTATATTGTCGTTTGCGCGGTACGTCCGTTTACCCCGGCCGAATAATCTGCAGCTCCCGGGCCGATCGTCATATTGTGTATATAAAAAAACAAAAAAAAACAAAACAAAAAACGCGGCCGCGACGGTTCGAGCGCACCGCCGCCGCCGCCGCGGTGTAGAAGTCGAGCCAAAACGACGTCGGGTTCATGTTACTGGCGAGTTGCCCGGCCGAGCCGAACCCTCGTGTTCCCGAAATAACGGCCAGCTCCTTTTTATCGCGAGCGGCTCGCTGCGGCGGCGTGTACCTATGTATTTGTGCACGCGTATATCGCGCGCGAGAGCCGCGCGTGTCCATCCGTCCGGCCGCCCCGGGCAATTAAAATCCCGGCCGACGAAAAAAACGATCGTTACGTTCGACACGCTGGGTTTCGTTTGTTCCCGCCGTTCGCTCCGGGAAATCGCAGCGCGATCCTAGGTCCGCCCGATACGCAGGCGTATTTCACCAGTCTGAGCGGAGCCCGGCGTTTTCACGCGCGAACGGCCGTAAAAACGCGTGTACGGTTTCGGAATAATCCACGCGTCCCGCGCGTTTGCCCGTTTTTTCCGGCACTTTTTCCCGTCGGCCGCGAATACAAGCTGGGTAACGAACCGTCCCAATAGCGCCGGTCCGGTCGGATTTCCATTTGGAAAAACCGTCGCGCCTGTACATCCGAGCGAAATGTATAGCGGAAAAGTCGTCCGAAACAAACCGCCGTGAAACCAACGCATTCATCTCGGGATTCAAAATGCGTATGTTTTACTCGCGTATCCTATTATAAGTACGCGGGAGAGACGCGGGACCGGTTTTTGCCGGTTTACCGCGGTCACTCGTTCGATTTCCGCCTGTCCTCCGGCGGCCGAGCGTCGGAAACGCCGCGATCCGAACGCGGATTTCGTTTTCCACTCGACCGAATCGGAAAACAGTACGCGCGCGAAGACGGCGCGATTTTCACGGTCTTATCAAACGGGCCGCCGCGCTAGTAGACGGGAAACGTTTCAAACGGACGAAGCGCGTTGCACAATCGAAAAATGTCTCGGAACGGAGTATCGTAGTACGGAGTACCACGACCGTGGTTTTTCCCCCTTCGCCGACGACGGTAACCGACAGCGAATCGGCCGAAAATAAAACCGCGAAAAATCCGCAAATTTCGAGATTATACGTAACATTGTATTGCAGCGCGAATGATTTTAGAATATTTCTATTGGCCGAAAACCTGTGATTTGTGGTTGTTTTTTTTCGACACTATCCCGTACAGAAGGGAAAAAAAAACAATTCATTTTAAATAAATTATTCGACCGGAGTCGCGTACGATAAACAGTAACAATAATAACACGGTATATAATAAAACGCGCTAACCCGATTTCGACCATCCGTTTTTTTTTTTTTTTTTTTTTTTTATTATCGCGTATAATAATTAGATTCTATGTGTTTACCATATGCACGTTATGTTTTACGACCAGCTACACACTGCGGCGCTGTATATGGAATTCGACTAGAGAGAGAGAGAGAGAGAGAGAGAGAGAGAGAGTGAGAGAAACGAAAAGTACGCGTAATAAGTTCGATTTTCGTTTTGTTTAACGTTAAGCAAAACGTACGATAATACAATTTTTCAACCGTTTCCGATCGGTCGAAAAACCGCGAGTATTAAAATGCCCGAAAATAGCTCGAAAGGCGCCGAAATTTCCCGGCAATTATACCGCGACTAGAAAACGCAAACTGTCGTGTTCTAAGTGTTCTGTGCAAAGAATGTCCGGTCTCTACGACTACTTCTAACCGAATATCCCGACGAGAAAACAAAGTCGAAACCGTTATTGCCGTACGTTTTTCCGATTATTGAGAAAACTACAAGTGAAAAAAATCGGAAAACTATTTGCCCCGTGCGCTGACTAGACGAAATTTTCTCTCGGAAAAGACTTGAAAATCGAAACAACATTTCCGGTAAGGAAAATCGAACGATGAAAACGTAATTGAAAAGTTTAAAGGTCGCAGGCGGTTACGAGGGGCGCGTTAACAGCGGGAGACGCAACGGGGGAATTTGGTCCGGGACGCCAAGGGATTTAAAACTCGTGACAAAATCAACGACATCACTACACACGTCCGCAGTTGTATTAGTCGTTTTATTTCCAAACGTTTCAGCGAATAGCGTCCGGTAATTAAACAATAGCGCTCATTTACCGCAGTATATGTGTACCCGGGAAGAAATTCGGGTCTACGGAAGAATCCCGTCCGCAGACGGGGGTGAACCGTCGAAATTTCAATTGGAATTTAAAACAATTGTAAAAAAAAAATAACGAATCCGGGCCGGATAATCCACTCTGGAGTCCTCAACTTGGGAGGGGGGGGGGCGCTGGAGATCGTATCGTCGCCGTCCGGTGTTCATAAATCGGGGTAAGAAAACAAAAAGTGTTAAAAGAACAAACGAAACGCGCGTGTTACCGCGAAGTACGGGCCGCTCCTCATCGGTACGAGTGCGGTTTATGGGATTTTCGTCAAAAACATTATCGCGCGTGCCGGGCGCGTTACAACGTACGAGACGGCGCGTTTTTTTTATTTTTCCTATACGCTCCGCTGTTTTTCAAGCGTGTCATTGAAAAACGAAAAACACGCGCGCGCCGTTCTTTCCCGTGCTGATAACGATAATAATTTTTCGCGCACGCACTCCGCGCGCCCGGACTCCGGGTTCTCGGGTCGCGGGGCTCGGTCGAAGACTCCGCCGGCACCGGCACTCGGGCGAGTAGTCGCGCGCGCGGCAGTCCGAAAATAGTTTCCGATATTGCCGCGCACGCACGCACGCGCCGCGATACGTGTGTACACCGCTGTTGTCGTTACGCGCGTTTTATTATAATAATAACGCGCGAGCGTGTTTTTTTTTTATTTTTTTTTCTCAATTTCGTTCTGTCCGTTCCGCAAACCGTAATGCGCGCGCCGCCACGGCTCGACAACAATGCACGCGGGCGGTGTGCGCGTCCAACCGGCCGCGCGACGGCGTCGCCGAGTGTCCCGGACCGCGCGCAACGGGGTAGACGAATAGCGTCGCGCCGTCCCCGGCGCAGGGAGCGCCGCCGGACGTTTCTCCCCTACCGTCCCGCCCCGCGACGCCGTACCCGTTATCTGCGCGCATCGTCTCGCGGCGCAGCGTACGGTCGGCGGCGGATTTACGCGGGGTGGCCGGGTGTTGGGGGGGGGTTGAGGGTTGATGATAAAGACCGGGGGACCGCCCCGCCTACCCGGACACCGATTGTGTAAAAATCCGAAAAAAATCGTTCGCCGAAAAAGAGGCGTTTACTACGATACAGGACGGTACATATAGTCTGTCGCTATCGCTATTACGTGCGACGATTTTTCAGGATCCCGCCCAGAAAAACGTTGAAAATCCGCTACTGGCTCTGTGCCTGTACCGCGATGCGCGTTTAGTTACTTTGCGATTTCGTTCGCTCAAACGATCGCGGCACGCCCGTCTACACTACGTGATACGATTAACGATTGGTTTCGGCTATAAACAATACGCGTCCGCGTCGATTTTCAGTCCGGCCGGTGTAATAGAAAAAATAAAACGACAAAAAAAAAAAAAATGCGCTGAAAGCTGTTGCGGCGTAATGTTATACTGTATAATCCTAATCGATGATAAAAAAAATAAAAAAAAACAAAACACGAAACGGTTTATACCGTTGTCTACAAACAGGAGTGTCGTTTAACCCGTCGCGGGAGCTTACGCGCTACTTTGTATCGCGATTTATTAAGTGAACACGAACTTTCAACAAACAAACGTGTTGTAATTACGATCGCATTTTCACGATTCGTACTTTGTTTGTAACTACATCCGTGCGAACCGGCGGCGCGCCCAGTAATCGTCAATGAAGGGAAAGCCGCGAGGGGGGGAGGCGGGAAGGGAGGTATCGAGTTAAAAAAAAAAAAAATGTAAATGTATATTCATATTTTGTAAAACACGCAATAATTACGTAGCCCGATTGTCGGCGGCACTTTATTATTGAATAAGTACGGTGCGAAACAAATGTGAGATGGTTATTATTGTTGTAGCGAAATCGTTCAACGCCGCGATTAGTTTCCGTATGACGTGTGCTGTACGGCAGAATTTTTATTACGGAAAGTAGCGGAACGCGTTAAAAAAAAAAATACTATTGTGACGAATTATAAATTATAACCGAAATCGAATTGAAACAATGTAACGACTGCCCGAAAATCGCGGCGTAAAAAAATCAAGAAAATTGGCACGATCGAACGGACTAAAACGAGACGGGCGTGTTTATACGGTGTCGAAAAAACAAACAAACTCGACACGAAAAAATCGAAAACGCTAAACGGCAAAGTGAAACACCGTGTTCGCGTTTTCGCTGCCTGCAGGCGCATTGGTCGACGCGCGGCTATTGCGTTATAAAATCGAATCTACTCACTCTGTTCGCCGGTAACCAAACATAACTAACCGTTTCGTAATAAACCTCCCCACCCCCGGCCCGCCCGCCCGCCCCGAACGCGGGAACCTATACCTACGGGATCGCACATTATCGTAGGCTATTGTTTACACGCACGTGTCACAGTCAAAACCCGAAATCCGTCAAAACCGATTTAGACCGGTGACAACCAGCGCCGTGCGCCGTCAAAACTGGATTCAACTCATTTCACGTTTTTTTTTAGTGAGAACTTGGGGTCGTGCACGAAATATATTGGCGAAAACCAGAGCGATCCGGCGAAAACCCGTCGGGTTTAATCGGTCGAAGTTACCGCGTCGGCAAGCGATCCGACGGACGGACGGCCGGTTAACGTTATCCCGATTGATTTGACGGCCGGCCAGTCGGATTTACGGAACGGTATTTATAGATCGCGGGCGATCGCGCGCGTTTGAGACGGTGCAGGTCCGGCACGCGCGCGTTCCAGTAAAAAAAAAAACTGGTCTCGGCCGACTCATTCCGATCCGCAGGTGTTTCTGGTATTCGCCAGTTACGACCGGAACGGACCAAAGGGACACAGCGGAAACTGGCGTTCGCGGATTCCGCCGTCTTGACCGTAACGCGCGCACGGGCCGGGGGCGGCCGACCGGCCCGATCGCGTTAGAATTCGCTTATAGGCCGCGCGCACGGAAACTAACCGCGGCGGTCGAATAACGTTTGATATCGTCGACGAATTTCCATCCGCGTAATTTGTGTCTGTTATTCTGACTTCCCGTGTCGAATATTCATCGTTCGTGCAGTCGTTGTTCTACTACGCCACGGTTCAGTAATCCGGTTTCGCCGTGCCAATTCGATTTCTGCCGCGTTCAGTTTATAGCAACGCGTTTAAAACAACGTTTAAGTATGAGCGCTTCACGCACACGCGAAACCGAAGAGAAAACAAATTTTTTTTACGGTAGTCGATCTCCGAAGTTGAAGTGTTTTAATTTTAGTAGGTCTTTGCCGAAAAAAAGTTCGGTCGTCCCTGATATACACCGTTAAAAAAATAACTACAGCATATTCGAAAAGTTTTCCACGAAAAGTTCTAAAGGTTAAAAAAAAAAAAAAAACGAAACTAACGCCGCCTGTTGTAGACAAAATTTACGCACGCGCGGAAATTTCGAAAATTCAATGTCGCTCGAATCTTGGACGTTTACGGGATGTTTTCATCTTTAACACGAAATAAATCCAATTTACGTACTACTGAATAACACCGCGACGTTCGTTTTATACCAAACGGTGTTTAAAGTATATTTTTCGACTTTGACCGCCTCTAACCGCGGTCGGATCGAGCCCGGACGCTGGGCCCTGAAATATCAACGGCGCCTTTACATCCTCGGAACGAATTCATAACATTTTAGGCCGATATTTATTGAACGTTTGTAAATCCGAATTGTACATGTGTACATTGTACAAATGTTTGTACAATCCGTTTTATTATCATTTGACCGGATAACAATGTTTTATAGAATATTCGTATTTTCGCGTTTAAATAAATACTTTTTTAAACAGATTATTTCGCGTACAATCGTTTTTTTTTTGTATCATTCTTTTGTTTTTTTTTTTATTCGTCGAGCTCTTAATCCGATCGAAACGTTTACGTACATATACAGGGTGATCAATGTAACATAAGAAACTCATTATCTCGGAAAATATTAATTTTTTTCGAAATTCGTTTAAAAGAACATTTTAGAAACAATTAACATATTCTAAAAATTAAACATTTACGTAATTTTTTGTCACCCTAATTTTTAAGACTACCTCTACTTTTAATTTTCAAATGGCAATAGTATAAATGTTAAATTTTTAACAGAACAGCTCGTTTGTAAAATTGTCTGTAAAACGAAATTCGAAAAAAGTTATTAATTTCCGAGATAAATGAGCGTTTTATGATAGATTGATCATCCTGTATATAGCTGGTTACGGTGGTTAGTGACAAAAAGAGGGAAAAAAGTTAATTGTTTTTGATTTTTCACGCTTCCGTATTTTCGGTAATCATAAAAGACTAGTTCGCGTTAAATTTTGACGATTTTCGATTTTTATTAAAAAAAAAAAAAAATAAATAAATACATAAATATCGCGCTCGGCGTAAAAATGTAAAAACGCGATGTCTGTGAAAAATATTTGTACAATATTGTAGTCGCTGGATACACCGAGCGAAAAAAAACAACATACATTATAATTCGAAGCATATATTGTACAGAAACACGAAGGGTATTGTTTCGTGAAAGCTGTTCGATAAAAACCGTTTCGGCGCAGGTGTTCGCCGCCGCCGCCGGTAAAATCGTATGGGAGCTCGTCCGAATCGACCCGGCCGTACGAGGACCCGGGTACCGCGCGCGGCTATACCGTCGCCGTCGCCGCCGCCGCCGCCGCCGATACATTGTTTGCTACCCCATTAAAGTGACGGCCGCGGTAAATAACGAAACGGGGCCGCGGCGCGGACGGCGCGACGGTAAGGGGCGGCGGCGGGGAGGTACGGGGTGGGCGGGGGGACGGGGGCGAGGGGAAACGGGCGTACGGTTTGATCCGGGCGGTCTCGCGTAATGGTTACGAAACGACGTGTGCGTGTGTGCGTGCGCGCGTATAGGAGCGGTAACGTACACGGACGCGCGTGTGTACACATCCGAAAACAAACACCGTGCCCCCGCCGCCGCCGAACGGGTCGTCGTCGCGAAACGTTTCTCGGTGCAATAACGAAACGCGGTTATAACCTATATACCCGTGTACAACCTAACGCGAAACGCGAGCGTTTCACCGTCCCCGTACACTCGTCGCGGTAGACCGGCCCCCTCGGATGTACGCTGATAACGTGGCGTACCGCGGTCGTACAACACCGCGATTCGCGGCGCGGACCCGGTCGGGTTAGGTTTCAGTAAAAATTATCGGGAAAAAACCAAAAAAAAAAAAATCGAAAAAATTCCTGAACCCCGCCCGGCGAGACACGCGACCGGGGCCTTTTGACGGCCGTGCGCCCGCCGGATTCGGTGGCGTCAGCCGCTTCGTGAGACGACCTTGTCGGGTTCATCGCTGCGGTACTCCCGATATTGTCCGACGGTTAAAACGTCGAACGACTCGTGGCCGCACTTAACCGATTCGACAGGGACGAAACAGGGCGGAAACGGATGGGCGCGCGATTTCTCTTTCTTTCGCCGATTTCCCGTTTCTGGAAGGATCGAGCCCGGTAATTTCGTCAACGAGGGAGAAATAATAAGACTGACGAAGTACTCTTCTCAGAAACGTTTTTCGATAACAACGGTTAATATCGTCGCGTACGGATGTAAATGAAAACACTCTGCATCCATCCTCCCTTGCACGCAACTTTCCTTCTAAAACAGCGGCACATCCGTCAGAAGTGTCTGCGTTTTAAAACAATTTTCGTACACAACCGATGTACATAACAGACGGTACCTACCCAGTACCCCACGACAGACATTACCGCAACGATACGTACAAAAATACGTTTTTTACGATTTCCCCCCCCCTCCGCCGCCCACCCCGGCGTAACAATATCGTTATGCTATGATTACGTACGCACAGGCTAGTGTAAGAAACGTTGTACATTTTATATTCGTTCAGAGTTTTTTTTTTTTTTAATTATTATTATTATCATCGCGAGTTTATGTCAGTCAGCACGTGCTCCGGGGCCGCCGCCGCCGCCGCCGATTGTATTAATAACAATAATAATTGTGTATCGGATTACTTATTTGCCAGTTTTTTAATCGCGTACACGGGTATAGCGCGCGCAACAATATCTAAATCAATATGGTGTCGGGTTGAAAACTTAAAAAAAAAAAAAATCCAATTTATTCGTACAACAACGGTGGTAATAACAATAATATCGTCCCGCGGCGTAAAAAAACGAAATCTACAATGCGACTCCTGTACACCCCGGTGCGGTTTTAAAAACCGACTCGTCGTCGGTGCCGCGGCGAATATCGGAAACCTCGCGTTCGACTTTCCGCGATTTTTTTTTTTTTTTTAAACGTACACTTATCGCGTACGAATGATTATTATTATTTTATCGTTCGGGCGTAACAACTACCGCACGGCAGAGTGCGTGCGCGTTGGAATAAAAAACAAAAAAAAAAAAAAAAAACATTACGGATTTCGGTTTTTTTAAGCGCATTCGGCATTATTCTAATAAATAATTTGTTTATGTTCAACGTCACGTACCCTGCACCCATAACACGTATACGTAATAATATTATTATAGTCCGCCACGACACGAAGCACAACCGAGTGCGAGTACCTATTTATATATACGCTCCTGCAACTTCCCCTCACCCGCCCCTTATGCATCGCGGGCCACCGTATAGAAATAACAAACTTATTTAAATTTTTTCCTTACACCGTTTTGGCGTGTAAAAAAAATATATATTATAGTGGTGGAGTGGGTACATAACGTACAGTGTTATTTTTGTAGAACTGCACGTTCCGATATAGTGTATACACACTAAGTAGGGCTGTGAATTTAATGCAGTGAAAAACCTTAATAATGACATTGAAAATGCATGAAAAACGCAATAAAATACACATTCAAAGGCTACAAAATGCACTTAAAATGGTTTTACATTTAGTTTTTATATTTATTTTGATATTGTTGATATTGGTACGTTATATACTTGCAATTGTGCTTGTTCAATAAAACAAATTTCTTTAAAAAAAAAAAAATTATAAAAATGTTGATCGAATTCAAATGTTGAATATAGGTTGATTATTAAACCAAAAATATGTGTGTAAAGATGTTAACTAGCGGAATTTGACTTAAAATACGAACTAAAAGGGCATACATGACTTAAAAAATGAGCGCCGATACTGGGGACGGGAGCGGCCGGTTTTGTAGGTGAGAAGTTGGGAAGGTAGGGTACATAAGGTTATTTCATTTATATCTGTGAGCAACGATAAACGATTCAGAGCGCGGTTCGATGGCTATTATATTACACTGTCGAAGCCACAGTGTGTCGCGTCGTGTCGCGCTGTTCACGCCTAGTAAATTTATGTGCCTGATAACGAAAAAAAAAATGGAAATTTTTTCAACGTTTCAAACCATTTTTAGGGAATTTTTTTTTTTTTTTTTGTTTCTTTCGATTTTTCCTCGGCCGTTCACAGCCGCGCACAAGCGTTTTATACACCCACGCGTGTATGACGTTATTGTACAACACGGTACTGCATAGCCGTTGGCGCGCGATGATAATACGATATTTTCACATCGTTACATCGAAAAATGACGTATCGGATTACGTTTTGTTTTTTTTCATTTTTTTTTTTTTTTTTTTTTTTTGGTGTTTTATTTGCGGCGGGAACGGCGACGGGGCTCTCACCACCGCACGTTATTATTTTATACGGTCGCGCCGGCGGCCGCCGCGGTTATCGGCTCGTATCATATAATATTATTTTTACGCGGCTCATTTTCGTTCCGAGAAAACAAATCGATACTATCGGTACGGTGATTTTTCGGGGTTTTTTTTTTTTTTGTTTTTTGTTTTTCACGGCACCCGCCGGCCGGTATCGATGCGCGAGAAACGCGAAGTTTTCCGCGCAATTTTTCTGTTTTTGACAGACCGACAGGAAGCGGCTGTACTGTACACGTTTTAATCTCGCGAAATTTACACCCCGTACGTCGGGCGATCCATTCGAGCGGGTACGCCGCTCCGTCATCTCGGAGGAGGAAAGTATTCGCTTTCCCCTCCCCCCCCACCGGTATTTCGCCGCTAGAAGAACATTTAAACAACAAGCAGCTCTACGATTTTATATTCCTGTTGCGTGTCACGATTTTATTCGGGAACAAATCGATGGGTTTCGACGTTGAAACGTTCGATTTCCGTCGACCCGCTGACGAGACATTCCCGTTTAAAGTTCGGGTGACAGGAGTGTAGCGGTGCATTGTCGACCGTACCGCCGCGCGAATGAGACGCTCCCGCCACGCTCTCCCGCAACCCGAAATCGAAAAAAAAAAAAAAGGATTTTCTCGTCGGAAATGTCGACGCTACGGTTTCATTTGATCGGTGGTGCGTCCGTTCACGGCGATATCGGCCGGGTCACCCGCGTTATCGGCGACCGCGCGGACGGCGAAACGAAAACGGTTGTTATCCGGCAAAACGGACTCGTCTCGGACAACGCACTGTATTATACGCCGTAATACGTCCCGTTTGAATGGTAAATAATTACGGTTTCATTATCGCCGGGCGACAACGATTAAACCGCGATCGGGACGATAAGAGGCCGGGAGACGGCAACGCGCGCGTTAAATCGGAATGTCTCTCGTATCGCGATTTCCGTTTCCGAAAGGATCGATCACCCGCAGGAAATGCCGCGGGATAATCAGAGGGGGTTTACCACTCCCCCGCCACCCGTACGGCCCGCAGTCGCGCGCGAACGATAACATTGAATAAAAAAAAAAAAAAATAGTTACGGCTACGCTGCGCAGTCTTGCGATCCGATTGATTGCAATCTATCCAACTGAAATACCCGCCGAACGTATAATGCTGTCGGCCGTCACCGTCGCCGATCGTTTAAAAATATTCAATTTATTTACATTTACTTTGCCGTTACGCGTCACGTATTTTTAATTCTGAGCGTAGCGAAGAGCGCATTGGTTTTACCAATGTGTTTTATTATTTTTTTTTATATACTGCGTACGAAAAATACATTTATTTATGCTCATTACCATACTAGGGGTTCCAAATTCAAACCAGTGTGTCGAAAAAAATAATTTGTATTTTTTTTCCTTTTGACGCAAACATGAAAAAAACAAATGGGTGTACATAGAGACCCAAGCCATCGTTCACTCGGTTTATTTTAATCGCAGGGTACATCCTCGATTTGTTGTGCAAACTTTTCTACCAGAAATCTCGCTCCGATGTATCGAGTGTAGCTAATTTTCTAAAATGACATTTTATCTCCATGGTAATTTAGGGAGGTCCTTTTTTTTTGATTTTTCAAGTGATTTTCATAATATCTGGGAAAAAACGACATAAAATGTCGGAAAAACGGAAAATGTACGAAATGTTATTATTAGTAAAACAATATTATGGCTTTTTTTTCCGTGTACGACTTTTCTACCAGCAATTTCACTTCAATTTACAATGATAGCATTTTTTTCTAAACGGAAATCCGACTGGGAAGGTACTTTAGGGAGGTAATTTTTGAATTTTCTCAAGAGTTTTCCCAGCAAATGTGAAACACCGGAAAAAAAACACGGGAACATCGGTAAAAACAGGTAAATCTGTACAATATTAAACAAATATTATTAAAGAAAATATTGAATGCCTATTTAATTATTTTACCATAGTTTACCATACATTATGTATATTTTTGACAAAGCATCACTATCAACTGAACTATGCTCAGAATCGTTTGTTCGTTAGCAATAGTTTATCGTTGTTTACAGATATACATTAAATCACTTATAAAGTAGCTGCACTCGTCTTCATTATCCTAGGACTTTTTTTTTTTTTTTTTATATAATTTCGTTTTTACACTGTCCCGGAAAACTTCAAACGAAACGGAATAAAAATACCCACGGTGGGTATAAAAAACGCATAATAATATATTACATACTACACGAGTGCCAAAAAACAATCCTCATCGCGCGTCAAACCTCTTTAATCAGTCACTCGTGCGAATTATATAAATTATATAGGCACCGCGGTAGAATTCAAGCGGATTCTTTACGGCGTTTATGAAATTTGTCATAATTTTTTTTTTTTTACCAAATTTATAACGATGATTTCGTAAATCTAATCTATGTCGTATCGTATTAAATATAGTTTCGACGTCGTATATACGCGTGATAATTCTCCAGTAATTATGCAGCGGTTTCCAAATCGAAAAAGTTTCAATTAAACTATACTAACTGCGCTACGTAAAAAAAAAAAAATCTGAATGTTATATTTAGCGTTTATTTGTCGTTGTTTCGGTCACAAGTTATTATAAAAGATTCGGACATATCTCGCACGTCCGTCGGGTGGGCCACTATTGTACAGATGAGAAGTTGGGAAGGCGCGTATAGGAAATAGAGGGAATTTCAATGTACATATTTATACACAACGCGATTACTTTTGCTAATAAAAAACGATTCTGAGCGGGGTTCTGTTATGCATGTTTTGAAAAGCCGTAATATTTGCAATTTGAAAACAAATTAATTTCGTACATTTTCCCGATTTTCCCCGTTTATTATGAATACAGCTGGGAAAATCAAAAAACCGGCCTGCCTAAAGTACCACCCCTGCAATCAGGTTTTCTTTCGGAAAAAGGGCTACACCAGAAAAGTTATGTTTTGCATAAGAGTCCCGATTAGTTCATTACCGTGCTTATAAGTGCACAACGACATCGTAGCGTCGTCGAATTAAAAAAAAAAAAGGCTTGGTTGTCCACATACGATTATTATAAAATATTATTATTGTCGTTTGGGAGTCGTGAATTTCCAACGAAAACCATTTCGCCGCTTCTCCCGAGCAGTCTCCGTTTCGTAGTCGGGGACAACATTTATGGCGAATCGGGCAGGAAAAAAGGCCGAATTCGCGCTTGTCTACGAGAGGTTTCGCGTGCGCGGTAGAATCTACCCGCGTCGACAATATATTGTCGCTGCGTGCAAATCTGTACTGATTTTCGAATTTCAAGTGTCCGTATCGCGTTCCAATAAATATAGCTGAGCAGCGATAGGTTCCCAGCGAGTTTAACAAATTGCCATTCTTAATTTTCGCGTTGCGCACGGACAAACCGAATGTCAAAAATCGCCGAGCCGCGTTTCTACAATGGCAAAGCCTGGACGCCACCCGCGGGGCGCCGGTCAGTTCTGCGGCAGTCGCCCGTGCCCATAACCCGCGGAAAAAACCGATCCGATTCGAAAATTCGTTTCGCATTCACTCGTACGGCTACGCGGGGGGGGGGGTTTACAGGATAAAAAGACCACGGCCGGGCGAAAGACAATGAAAAATCGTCGTTATCCAATACACGCAGTTCGTATGCGCGCGTACGTCGAATGTTGCACCCTGTATATACGCATCGGTATATTGTAAAAACGTGCCGCGTCGGGCCGCCCGTAAAGCGTACAGAAATCATTCGTCCGCGTTTTTATTTGTTTTACATTTTCGGGCATCTGCCGTCCTAAACAAACAAGGTGTTTCGGCCGCCCTTGTACGAAAACCGCGTGCGACGCGCACGCGAGTCGCCCCTGGTGGCGTATTTCGTTATTTTCGAGACCGCATTACCGTAATATCATATTGACGTTACGACGCCGATGTATTATCGCGATCGAATATCAAAAACACACGCGAACGGTAATAATTATAACACTGTAGAGCGGAACGCCGGACGCGGTTCGCGCCGCGGGCAGGCCGCTGACGCGGGCGGATTGCTCGGGAGGTATACGAGATAATTAAATAGTTATATTCGTCGCGGGCCCGGTACGACCGTTTAAACACGCCCGAGCGAACTTGAGTTTCGCCGCCTCTTCTACGGTGTTGTGCGAATACCACGTGAACGGTTTTAAACGTCACCCCTGAAAATTTCCGCCCTACGCGCTGCCCTGTGTCATCTGCCTTTTTTTTACCCGATCGTCGGTAAAACGAAAAAACCATTGTGAGCGGCGGAGTATATTGTTATAGTCGTGTTTGCTTCTCGTCGCCGACGGCAAACGCCCGGAAACCAATGAAAATCAAACGACAACGAACAAACGACCCATTAAAATGGCGTGGAGAAACGCTGAAAATGTCAATAGATTGTTTCGAACAACGTACCATCTCGCAGGAAATTTCGCGTCGTTTCAGGCGTGCCGTGAAAAAGAAAAACCACGCCTTTGTACAAGAATATCTATCTATGGTCCAAACGCTCAATCGAAAAATTATCTAAAAAATAACGAAAAACAGCAAGCTTTTTAGCGAAATAATATACTCTTAAAAAGCGCTTAAAACTTATTTAAATATTGAAAATCGGCCGAAAAATTCCAAATTAAAATTTCGTTTCTGTTTCTGATATACGCGTTAAACGAATCGAGTTCTGTAATTGTAAACCGTTGACTTGCCCGCCCCGTCCCTCCCCCCCCCAAAAAAAACGAGTTTTTCACCGGCGCACTAATATTTAACATTTCAAATTTTTTGTTTTTTTTTTTTCGATTTTATTATAAATGTACAGTTATAACAATAATTTAACCGTGACATATTATTAATGTAGAATTTTTTTTTTTTTTTTTCAAACGTCTGCACGGGGTTGCGCGAGGGCAAGTAGAAAGCGGTCCGTTTTATACTACGTCGCGGTATATTATATTTTATTCGCGACGCGTTTGGCAACGTTACAGAGTCGAAATAATAATTATTGTAAATAAATTTTTTTTTTTCATTGTTTATCGCGTACGATAAATATCGTATACAGGAATTTTTTTTTTTTTTTTTTTTGGCTCGAAAATTTGTATTATTTATTGCGTATACGCGCGCGTATGTGTGTGTGTGTGTGTGCGAGGCCCCCCCCCCGCAAGAGTTATATAGACAACAATATACGCGCGACGAGTTTCGCGATAAATCGACATTACGAGTTTGTTTTTTTTTTTTTTTTTCCGATTCATTTCGCGATATATTTCGACACGCGTACATTACAATATTATTACCGTTTTACACCTACCCGATACGCGGTATACTGTACGGGCGAACGCGACGTTTCGAAACGTATTTTTCAATATTACCGGCTGTACGGTTTACGATACACGGTTCGCAATATTTCGTTAATAATCACGCAATTATATTCGTAATGCGATTGGATTATTCGTTGTTTCTTCTAAAAAAAAAAAAAAAATAATAATAATAATAAAAAAACAGTAGTGAAACGCACAGCTTCTTCGCTACACTCGGATACTAAAACACAAAATTCGTATCGGGAAAGGGGTGGGGCTACATCACGAAAACTACCCGACAAATTATCAATCGCCATCTCCCCCGGAGCAATGTCGTAAATACGCCGCCGCTCTGCAGTATATTATATTACTCATTTTGGATAATTTCACGATAAAACACTATTGACCAAGTGTTTTTAATTTCAAACGGTTTTGTTTGGAATCGACGAGCCATTTGTGTGGGTCCGGTGCGTTTTTTTTTTTTTTTTTGTTTCTGTGTAAACGATACGTTCATTTTTTTGAAATTAAATTCGAAACCGCCCCGTCTTTTTCGGTCATTTCGCCGCCGAATCGCACACCGTAAAACCGCTCTCGACGAGTGACTGGCGCGGGAGGGGGGGGAAGGGGTGTTGTGGGAGCGTTCGGTCGTTTGGCGGATCTCGTTTTTAATCGTTCGCCCGGGGACCGCGTAAAGGACCACCCCGAACGCGATGCAACACAATGAGTATTACTTACGATATTATCACAGCACAATGTTACGCACTCGTATCCGACGGTTTGGCGATTTCGGACGGAAACGGTCGGGTTCGGGTACGAAAACCGGCGCATTGTTGTCGCCGTTATTAATGGTGTCTAAATGGCCAGCGTGACGGGTCCGCGCGTCGTTTATTATCGTCCGGAGTGCGGAAAAAAGCGTCCGAAAAACGGCCCGCCGGGAGACAATATAATAATGCCCATCGAAAACGTGTGGTTCGGAGCGTGCGCCGAGCTCGCAATAACGTGTCGGTTTTACGACGGTTGTTAATGTTATTTTTTCTGTGTTTTTTTTTTTTTTTCTTATCCGCGAACGACCGGAAATCTCGCCGCGATTTCGACCGCGCGGTACCCATCACCCGGGACGACGTTTTGTCCGGGCGGCACACTCGATGGGGCCGGCTGTATTGCGGTTTACGCGTGATAATCGCGAAAAACCGGGGAAATGTGCGCGTGAAAGAAACACCGCTCCGAATTGTTTTTCGTCGGCGCCGCCGGTTCATCGTCGGCGCCGCCGCAGACGCGAATCGAATTCTGCCGCTCATCCTGCGCGCGCCTTTCCGGCGGCGGCGTCCGAGTTCCGTCCCGGGTAAAAATAAAAAAAAAAAAAAAAAAAAGAATAAAGAACGGTAACGATTAATCCCGACGCGGGGGCGCACAATTACGACCGGAGGGTTTGACCGTTAAATAGTATTATCTTTATTTCTGAAATTGCCATCGCAGTCGTGAATTGTATACAACGCATTATGGCGCGGCGTGGAAAATGCGACGAAAACGGACGGAACCCGTACAACTGAACGGTACGATTTCACGGGACGCAATCGGCGTGACAGTGTTTGAGACCCGGGACGGAACTACGCGGTACACATATCATATTAGAGTTTAAATTTTATATTCGGGGCCATCTTTCCCGACTTCTCGCCCGCGACCTGCGGCCCGCCCGCCGCGCGGAACACGTCCGTGATTCGCTTACGTCCATAACCGCGTCGTGAAACGACGACACGTTTCGATTTCGCGACGGCCAATTTTCAACGGCCCGCGGACGTCGCGCGACAAGACCTCGCGATTAATCGTTTTTCGTGTACACCGCCGCCGTTATACGGCCGCCACTGTCCGCGGGGCAACAGTTTTCCCCGGGGGGGTTTTGAGCGATTCCCGTTTCTTTTTTCCCGAACCGTTTAAAACACGTGTGCCGAAAACCGGAGCCGGATCGAACGGGGGGCTGTGTGCACAGCAGTCGCAGATTTTCGGCCCTCGTATTCACGCGAATAACGGTCGACAATAAATACACGTTGGATATCGAAACGTACGAAATACGGGGGCCATTCCGTTTCAAATTAAATGTTCATCGGGATGACGACACGATTTTTCCATCTCGTTTTGGTGTTTCACCGTTGATGTCACGGAGGCGGATTCGAGCGCACCGCAGGGCCGCCGGCCAAAACGATGGTGGTGAATGGGGAGGGGGGCGTTCCGAGCGGACGATATTTCGGGGAGCGATCCGGATGAGTTTTTTTTTTAAAAAAACTAAAAAAATTAGAATAGTTTTATCGCACGTTTCTCGGGGTGTGAACGGCGTTGCGGGCGAAGGGGAGAACGGGGAATACGGAAGAAGAACAGTAAAACCCGAAACGAACCCGTACGCGGCTCGCCGCTGTCGAACGATTTTTTTTTCTCGGTGCGAGCGACGGCAGGGTGTCGATCGTGTCCAAACGCACACGCAGCCAGGCGTACCGTGCGTACCGTGTGTAGGTGCCGGGCAGGTACAAACATCGTTGGCGCGCGTCGTACACGAAACGCTTCCGCCCGGAGCCGACGCGAGTTTTGTTTTGTTTTTTTTTTTTTTTTTTCTGTAAGAAATTATACCGGCTATATAATGCGCCCGACGAGATCGCGTCGACGCCGTCGCCGTCGTACAAATATATTAATTGTGTTCGATTTTTATTTTTTTTTTTTTTTTTGTCACGAACGATATACCGCCGAGCACGAGATAAGCCCGGCACCGCGAGACTTTGCCGTATGTTTCGTATCCATTGTTTTGGAAAACATTCCGCCGTTGAAATATTTCAGGGAAAAAAAAAAATAATAATAATGAACTCTCATACAGGCATCGTACGTACGTATATGTGTATACAATTACTACGGGTATTGTAATAACGTGACACGTAGGTGAACCGCGCTACAACGTTTTCGACGTTGTTGACGTGCGAAACACGGGCCGACCGGCGTGCGCCGCAATATTGTGCGATAACCGTGGCGCGGATTTGAAAATTCCACAAAAAAAAAAAAAAAATAATCATATTAAAAGCGTTTTTGAAAACGTCAACAAAGCTCTGGGAAAAAATAGCAATAAAGAGTCGTTTCGGAGTAATCGTTTTCGAATAGATTTCGCGCGCGCGTCGAAAATAAATAAAACGCTCTGTGTCAGTGTTTGGAAAAATGGTTTGCCCGCGTAAAAATCCTATCCGCGCCCGCCGAATCAGACCGATCCGAGAGGAAAAACGTTTCGTGTTACTCGCATTATACAGGCTGGGTAGGGTCGCCTCGTTTCCCCTCGCCCGGGCGCCGGCGTGCGGGTCGGATGAGGTCGTCCAACCCGACCCAATGACCCGCGCGTGTAAATGAAAAAAAAACGACCAAAAATCGAATCCGTTAAAATGTTCCGAGATGATTCGGGCGGGATAACTACACGCCGCGGCCATCGTATCGTATATTTCGGCGCGTCCTAAATAGTTTTTTGTTTTTTTTTTCTACCGACGCCGGATCGCGATCGAAAACAATTTTAACTTTACGTTTACTGCGCGCGGGCCACTCTTCTGTGCGCGCCGCCTATATATAGGTGTCTACGATAATATGCGTGCTGTGTGACTTGTATTAATAAATACGAAAGGAAAGAGAAAAAAAAAAAAAAACGTTTATTTAATCGAATAGTTTTTTTTTCATTAGACCGATCGAACTGTTTACACAGCGGATGAACGGATCACGTTTTTTTTTTTTTCCTATCATTATTATTTCTCTCCGTATAAACAATTAACTTAGGCGATCCGACGAAAACTTCCGCCGCCGACGATACGTAAAAAACGTTCGTAATAGTGAGACGCGAGAGAAACGAAATAAAAAATAAAAACACGTGTTAATGCGCGCGCGTGTACACTTGCGATGCGTGGCGCGTTAACAAGCGAATTTTTCTCTCGGCCTTTGACGATCACATCGCAATAATACCGCGGAAACCTGGAGCGTTTGGGCGCACATGAGAGTTTCGCGCGACGACCGGGGAGGGGGAGGAGAGATAGCGACTTTGGCGTTATGGTTTTTTTTTTTTTTTGTTTTTACCGAAAATCGCGTCATATCGTTTTCGGAGAGCGTATTCGCCCCCTCCCCCCGATTGCCGGACGATCCGTTCGATCGGTGAGTGGGTGGAGGGGTGGTTGTAGGGGCGGGGTACGCTCGTTATCGCCGCGGAGGGTATTGATTGGAATGGGTACGAGAAAAAAATAAAAATCACCGGGCAACAGGAGAGATAGATATTATATAATAACTCCATGACTGACTGACTGCATCACTCCCCGTTTTCGAATCATACACGCCGCCGATCGCGATTGCTGTCCGGTTTTTTATTTTTTTTTTTGTTTTTAATTTTCCGCGAGCAAAAACCACGCCGGACGAGAGAAGTTTTATCGCGCGGCCGCTAGGAAATCGGGCGACCACAACCACGCGGATTTCGATCCGGTTTACTCCGCGGTCGTCTACGGAACGCCGCGATTGGAGCAATAAAGTAGGCGAGGGGAGAGGGACGGGGAGGGGGAAACGGTTTTTCGAAATTTCGCGTAATCGGAGAAAACATTTCGGGAAAACGGCGCTCAACTACCGGCGACCGAGTTCAGTGCGTTTCCCCCGACGACCGCGAACATTAACGGCCGGGCACGCATTTCACGGCCCGTCGTCGGCGAATTCGCCCGGTCGTTCGCGGAATCGCGGTAAATTTATACTTTTCGTTCGTTTTGCGCTGTCGGTCAAGAACGTCGTCTGCGGCATACGCGCGCTCTCGGTCTCGTTATTCCGACGATGCGTTCAGGCGAAAATTCGACGGTCGGTATTTTAGCTGTTAACATTTCGCGCGCCACACGTAACCCGCTTGAAAATCCGGATGTCGACAACGGTTTGACAATAGGCCAATACGACCCGAAGTTAAAACCGGCGGCGCGAAACGAACGGAGAGAGAGAGCACAACGGGATTTCACGAGTTGCAGTCCGCCGACAGAGTGCAGCGCGCGCACGTGTTCCGAAATTACGCGCAGCCCTTACTTTTTGTACGCACAGTCGCGAAAAAAAAAAAAAAAACGAAGAGCAACATCAAAGCGTCGTGCGAACCGTTTCTGTGTGGGTACAGAAAAACGGATCCGGACGCGGGAAAAATCGTATGAAATAAAACGAATACCGTGAATGTTTAACGAGGTTTTAATTGTATTTTATTTTATATTTTATCCTTTTCATGCACGGGTGCCTTTACCTCGACAATTTCCACGCGAGAAAAACCGTCGACATTCTTTGCGGCTCACACCCATAGTGTAAATGAAATTCGGAAATTAAACGGAAACGCCGATTGGTTGTGAATTTTGTCGGCTCGATTTTCTTCTTATTTTGCCCCCCTCCCCCCCAACAACCACCGAACAACGTCAGGGGACGTCAAAAACAAAAACGTTCCACGCGGCCGTCGCCCGGATAAGAACACCCCGCCCACCCGTCGTCGCGCGCCCGAAAACTTAAGAGGACGTCGCGCCGGCGTCGACCGGTCGGCTCCGCGTTACACGCGCGCCGGACACGCCTGGTAAGTTCGCGCCGATGCGGATTCGCCCGTCGGTAAGCAGACGATACCGGGACGCGTGCTCTGGCGTCGACGGTTTTTCCGGTTTTTCGACTTTGAAGCGAGACACGGTCGTCTTTCCGAACCGCCGCGTTCAACGCGCGCGCGCCTCGTTCGAAAACGGAAACGTCGAAAAATCGCCAACGCCAGAGCGCGTAATGTACCCCGATCCTCTCGCCGTCGATTTTGGTGACGGGTCAGTTCGAGATTCCGACGTCAGCGCTCGCGTCCGCGAAATGCGCCGCGTCCGTCCCGCGTGTCCGTAAGACGGAAATCGAAAATGTCGACGCCGAAACGTCGCGGGCCGCGCGACAGACCGTCCGACGGCCTTTTCCGGACACGATCTCGCGTCACGGTTATCGCCGTAACGCGCGCGGGGCCCCCTACGCCGGTGACCGTACGGTTTTAGGTTCGACCGGTTTGATAACCGCGGTACCGTGTTCCCGATACGTTTGAATTGTGCGGACCGACACCGATGAGTTTTGGACCGTTTCCGCGCGGTAATATTGCGTTTTATTCGTTTTTCGTTAAATCCGTCGGTCGTTTGTGAGACCGTTGTGTCGGCGGAAGTTACGGCCGACAAATGTCCGGGGAGAGATTTCATCGAACGTCGTATCGAAATCTGATACAATCGAACGAAATTCGAAACCGCGGACCGTCATTATTGGCGCCCGGGGCTTATTGCGTTTGAAATTCGCGAGAAAAATACGCTTGCGGACGTGGAAAAAACCTCGAAAAACAGCATTTAAAAAAAGAAAAATGTTATTGCAGAACAAAACGGTACGGAAGGGTTTACTTAAGGGTGTCCTGTTCAACGGCTTCGAATCGTATTAAGTACAATTTTCTAACACGGCCCGAACGGCCGTCGAATAACAATAATTTCGTTCGAATGAAATTTTAAAAAAAAACCCGACTCCGGGTCAATAATTTGCGTAGCGTCGGAAAATCGTATAGAAAGTCGGAGAGCTGTTAGACGGGAAAACGTTTACGTAAACCTTGCTCCTACGGTTCTGCCGTTTTCGCTTTTTCCGATGTTTTCCTCTTGGTTTTTCGGGGGGGGGGGGGGGTTTCTTTCTTTTTCGCGGGTTTTCAAATGCTCTTTTTGCGGGTTTCCGTGTGCGTTCGACACGACAATAAACTTGTTGCGCGGGATCCGTCGCCACGTACGGGACGATAACCGGCGATCGAGCCGTTTGCGGAATTTTCGACACTACGACATTTTCGATCGCGCCGTCGGAAAGTCTGTCGGAAAGTCACGCGCGGAACCGTTTCGCCGACGAATAAACGACTACCGGGGGGGGGAGGAGGGGACGATAAAGCGGAAAACGACCGCGCGGCGTTCCGGAGAGCCGTTCGTCTCCCGGACCGTCGGACGGTTAGGTCAAATGGTTAGGTCAAATTGTTTCGCGCGCGTTCGCGTTCGAACACTCCGTCCGCGCGAAAACGATACGGACGCGTAAATAACGTTCACGCGCGTTTCGGGTTCGTCATCAGGGAGCATTACCGGGCCGAGTTATTTTTCCAGTAACACTCGTCCTCCGGGTGATGCGCTCACGCTCCGCGGCACGCCGCGCGGAATACGCGACGTCGCCGGCCGCGCGATGCCGTAACGATGGTGTTTTGTTAATCGCATTGTATTTATTCTGTACGAAATACCGAGCGGGTTAGTAAAAACAAAACAGAAAAAAAAAACCACAAAAAACAACGTGTCGGTCGACGGGTATGCAGGGTACGGGGGAGGGGCACGGGCGTACTATTGTTGGGACGACACGATAATAATTGTAATTATCGTGGGCAACGGCGTACGGGGATTGCCGGGGGAGGGGAAGGGAGGGGGGGCGGTGGCGATGGAAGTCGACCGGTTGTCGGTGTCGAAAAAGAAGAAATAAAACACAAGGGGGGAGGGGCGAGGGGGGAAACTCGTGGAAAAAAAAAAACCACAACAACAACAACAACAGAACGCCGCGCTGAAACGAGCTACGTGAAATATCGCGCGGTCGCTTACCCGTCCTTCTGTTCGGCCGCCCGGTCCCGCTGCCTGCGGTTTTTGAACCAGTTGGACACCTGCGTGGTGGTCAGCCCCGTGGCCTCGGCCAGCTCCCTCTTCTCGCGCGGGCTCGGGTACGGGTTACTGGAGTACCATTCGCGCAACACCATCCGCGACTTTTCCTTGAAACAATAGCTGGTCTCCTCGCCGTCCCATATGGTCCGCGGCAACGGGAACTTGCGCCGGACCCGGTACTTGCCGACGGCGCCCAGCGGACGGCCGCGCAGTTTCTCCGCCTCCACGTAGTGCGCCTTGAGCCACAGCGCCTGCAGCTTGGGATGGTTGTGCGCGGAGAACTGGTTGCTCTCCAGCAACCGGTACAGTTCCTTGAAGTTGCCCCGGTGAAACGCCACGATCGCCTTGGCTTTCAGCACGCTCTCGTGCTTGTGCAGCTTGTCGCAGCTGGGCAACGACCACAGGAACCGGCCCAGCCGTTCGATGTTGCCGGACTGTTGGAGCACCTCGCACACGCACGCCACCTGTTCCTGGGTGAACCCGAACGACGGCAGGATCGGCGTCATGCCCGTGCCGGCTCCGCCGCCGCCTATGCTCAAGCCGCCGACGGACGACGAGCTGCCGGGCGAGAGCTGCTGTTGAGACTGCTGCAGCTGCTGTTGCTGCTGCTGCTGCTGCTGGGATTGCTGCTGCTGCTGCTGTTGGGTCCCGGAGCCCGGGTGGTGCGGAGACGCCGGGTGCTGCAGACCGCCGATGACGGGTCCGCCGCCCGGATGGTCCACGCCAAAATTCCCGAAATTGCCGGTACCGCTGCCGATCAACATCGCCGCTGTGGCATTCACCGCGTCAACAACCGACGGCCGGACGACTGCGGCGATGACGGTACGGCGGTACGGCGGTAGACATGACGAACGGCGGGATAAAAAAAAAAAAAAAAAAAAAACCGCGTCGCCGACGATTTACTATTGCGCTCGGATAAAAACGGATTGAAAACCGACCGGATGAAAAATGTTTTATAAAAAAAAAAAAAAAAAAAATTACGACCCCGACAATGTATCGCACGGGCGTATTTATCGTAAACGGTGTGACTGTCGCGCGAGCGTAGATCGGAACCGTGTGACGCGATGTCTTTTTGTTCGCGGTTCGGACGTTCCGTGTATCTCGGGCGCGCGCGCGCGGCGTACAGTGTGTGCGTGTAGGACGTATACGACGACGTACGGTCTCGGCGGCCGACTGACGCGACGGCTACGACGACGTCCCGGTCGACCGGCCTCGGCGGCGGCGGCGGCGGCGGCGGGCCGGCCGGACGCGCCGCGTACCCCACCGCCGCCGTTTTCGCGCGGGTTACCGTGGTTACCGGTGCCGGCCGCCGCGCGCCGGGTCCGGTCGCGCGGTGGGCGGCGCCCGCGGCCGCGGATGGGCGCGGTCTTTGTCCGCGGGCGGCGCCCGCCTCGCGTTTTTTTACAAACGTAACAGTGCCGCGGCGGGCGCGGGAAACGACAACAACAATAATAACAATAATAATGTTAATATCCGTTCGCGCGCCTTCCGCGCAGCCGACGCCGGCGTCCCGGGCGCCAAAACGCGAAACGGTTTTTCGACGATCACGCGCAATGCCGTCGGCGCCCGTCATTGTCGCGGCGACCGCGGGAAAATCGAAAAAACCGTCGCGCGCGCACATCCGGTGTCGCGGCGAATTTCGTTCGCCCGGCCGTTTCGCGCCGTTCGTCTCAAATACCGCGGCGCGTCGGCCCGTCGACTGAATTGTACGGGCGAGCGTGCCGTTCGTGTTCGACGTTTTTTTTTTTTTTCTTTTTTCTAAATTTCGTAATATTTCGCGCCGTAACTCGCTTCGGGAATCGAAACACGGGGAGAAAATCGACGGCCGACACGGGCCCACAACGTCCGTTGTTACCTTTGAGCCCGGTGCGATTGGCCCGTACATTGCGCGCCGTTGTGACGAACGCCGCGAAATCGGTTTTCGTATCCAAAACGCGCAGGCGTAATTACGACCGCGTGAACGGACCACACGACCGTCGGCCGTAACGCGCGCGCGGGCACGCCGCGAAACGTTACGATATTGTGACGACGACGATCATAATAACAGGTGGATATTCAAACCGCCGTCGGCCGTGCCCGGACAGACTTCGCGGAATCCGATACATTTCGACTTCCCCCGTCGGCCCCGCCCGACCCCGGAGATTCCGGGCGATGCGAGTTTGTGACACCGGTTTCACTACCGCGTACCGATACATCGCTGTGCGCGATCACCACCGACGTCCAGCGAGATTTAATTTCGCGACGCGTGTTTTTTTTTGTTTGTTTTTTTCTTGCATTTTCGCTTTGGTCGGTGTCCATACTTCGGACGGGCGGTTTTGTTTCTCTTCCGAAATTATCGTTAGTGTTCTCGAGATGAACGACGGAAAACTGGCCAAGACAGAATATTAATAACAGCGAGACGTTGTCGTTGGGTTTGTGCGGTCTCGATCGTTTAATCTTTTTTCTGAACGGCCGTCGCGGTCGCGAAAACGCACGTCGTTGTAACAGCTGCACTGCTGTTGTGACCGAGCTCCACTCGGTGGCGGTGCTCTCGTTAGCAATGGTATTCAGGCCCGTTCTCCCGAACATTTTGCGACACGGGGCCGACTCGCGCGGGGCGCGCCTTTTTCTCGTCTAAATTTTACTTCAGGATATTAAATCTAGGCACGCGCTTTTCACGGAAATGCGCCGATAGCGCTTTTATTGTCTACAGACTATAGGTATATGGACTTCGACTAAGGCGGCTTTCCATAAATAATAATAATTTGTGCACGGTAACATCGCACGAACCCCGTTTGTTATGTACAGATACATTTAGTATGCGAAACCGTTATAATCCTAAATATTTACAAAAAAAAAAAGTAAAATATATTAAAAATCCTTTGCAGTTCATAATAGTCCGTCCGTTGATATTATGATAGCGAATTGTTATTATTTTATTTATCGCATCAATGCAGTTATTGAATCGTCGTTTTAACCTAAGTTTGTATTTTGTAACAGGTCGGCAATTTCCGATTAAATGGGATCAAAAACAAATTTGATTTTTTTTCCCATGGACGCACGGGACCCCGTGATTATTTGGTCTCCGGCGGGCGGCCCGGGTCAATTTTGACCAGGAACCCCCCCCCCCTTCCCTCCCTCCCTTCTGAACGGGCTCGACGACATTGATCGTTGCGCGCGTACAGCGGTACAAAGTCGATTCCCCTCTGTATCCCGTACCTTGCCGACTTTTCACCCGCGACCTACAACAGTGGCTGCACCCGTGGTGCGAAGTGTGTCGGCCCGTTTTATATTTTTCCCGTGCGCTATGCGTGAAACGAAATTCCGCGACGAGTACAGCGCGAGTACGATGCGCGGGGTCGTGTGGCTGCCGACAGTAAAACAAACCATAGTTTTTCGTTTTAAACGTGTTTTCGCGTTGTTCAAAACACGTTTTCCGTAAATATCGTATTACACCGTGCGCGTTGTGCACGCGTGCAGTCGATCAAGAACGGCACAACGATACTCGAAGGAATGCCGCTGCTCAACCGTCCAAACGCAACCGGAACTGTTTGTGTTCGTTTATATTTTAAAGGTCGGGTATTTACATTTTTACAAGGGAACCGCATCGCGGCGTGCGAACATTTTCGGTTTACCGAATTGTCGAACGTTCAAAACGCTTCGTCGGGTACGGTCGGGGTGCGTTACAAGAGCGGAACCGCCGCGATTACAACACAATCGCAAGCCTGTAGATAACGCGTACCCGGTGCGGTGGGCCGCGCGGTTTCTCGTCTTCTAAGGCCGTGGGCGGCGACAGTTCCGTTGTTCAGGTTCAATTGCGAACGCAGTCGTTGAATGTTCCGCGGTCAGACATCCCGTAATTGATCGCGTAATTTCCGAAATAGTCCCGACCACCGCGGCCGTCACAGAGCGGATTTTCCGGCTGGGTCTCCCGCGTATTGTTTTTCGGCTGTCATTCGCGTGCACCGCGATCCGGTCGGTTTAGGTCGGGCAAGGTCGGCTTGAAGGGTGGTGGTGGTGGTTTATCGGAGCAGCTACCCGCTCAGAACGGACACGTCTCCCGAGCCCCCGAGCCCCAACGTTTCTCGCGCGCGCGACCCCGCGGACGGAACGATGTAGCGCCGCGTTTTTCGGGCCGGGTAACCGCGGTGGGCACCGTCACCGTTCCCGCTCACGGTGGCGCGAGAACCCGTACGTGGTTCGAGGGGGGGAGCGGCGGCGCGGCCGTGAAGCGAGTCCGCGGAGCGGAAACGGGCGCGCGGGGTCTCTGCGGCGGCGCTGCTGCGCCGGGAACCCGACCGGGACGGTTACCGCGGTCGGCCGTCGGTTGACCGTGCGGCCGCACGGCCCGAAAGCCGAATTCCCGCGGTCGCACGTGAGACCGCGTCGGGTAAACGACGGCGGAGGAGGAGACGCGCGCCGTCTCACCCGGCTCGCGATAAAGAGAGAAATTTTGCGGGTCGGATCGAATTATTGTCGCGGGCGATACGCAACACGCGACATGTGTACGCAGCCATTGGGTGGGCGGTCAATCGCTGCGAGAGCCGACTACGCGTTGTGTGCGCCGGGCGACCGCGAATAACGGCCGTCGCCTTATCCGGGGGGAGGGAGGGGGAGGGGGGGGTGGTGCTGATCGGCGAGCGATTTCGGCCCGCGCAAAAATACTCCGCCCGCTTATCAGTCCGCCGGACCGCGGTCGACACACGTTGTTACCGTTGTTTCGACATGACTACAAATGGTTTATTTGTTGTTATTTTTCTCAACGCGTTTCGAAAGATTTCGCGCGCTATAACAATTGCGCGTTATTTCTGCACTGTCGAACACTCCGCTCCAGTGGCGTACGCGGGATTTTTCAACCGTCGGGGGGAGATGGGGGTGGGAATCGGGTTGAAAACGTATGACCGATCGGTTGTTCCGTCGCAAAAATAACAATCTCGTACGCCTAATGATATCTCGCCCCGTGATAATACGTAAGTAATACGATGATGATGATAACATCGGCGATTAAATTTAATTGTTGACTTACGAAAACAATGTATTTCGTGAAAAAAAAAAATTACACAGTTACTAGCTATTGTTACAGTCGACACTTGAAAAATATGAAAACACGTATGATTACGGTGTGGAATAGGAGTGGAAGGTCAGCCCCTTAGTCTCCGCCCCCCGCGTACGCCGCTGCACTACTCCGTGCACGAGCTCAGGCTTAACGGAGTAATACCAAGAGTATAAGGGGTAGTATATGCTTTTCTATGCATACGCCTATATTTCATTGTACGTATGTTTTAAAGACATTTTCAATTCGATAGACAATCGATCACCCTTACCTATTCATCCGGTCTAAAATTGAAACTGTTATAACTCATAAACGGCCAATCTGATATTAGCGTTATGCGTATCAAAATTTCTAGACAAATATTCTCAAATCAAATAAGTGTTCAAAAGAACAGGAGGCCGTTCCTATTTGAAAACCAAATGTATGTAATTATTTAAGGTGCGTCTGAAGCAGGGGTAAAAAAATTAAAAGTGGTTTTGAAATAGGGCTTAAAAGAATACGTAATAATAAGAAAAAACAAAAATTAAATTCACTTAAAATCATTTTGAAATAATTGCTGGTTCACGATAGCGAAAAATCGCCCTGTTTTTTTTTTAATGATAAATAATATAAATTTTTTTGATTAATAATAAAAATAAATTAGGTTGGAATATTTATATTCGATTGCTGACCGATGCTGACGGAAAAACGATTTTGAACGGAGCTCAGTTGATAGTGTTACTTCGCCAAAAATATAATACATGTTATGTAAAATAATTGCATACGCATTAAATATTGAGAAAACTCCTGAGAAAATCAAAAAAACAACCGCTTCAAAGCACCTTCCCGGTCAAATTTCCTTTCAGAGTTATTCACGGATAAAAAAAAAATAATAATAATGATAAAATCAACACAGTTTTATAACCATAAGCTTCTTCGCTCCACTCAGAATCTAAAAACCACCTGTATATATATACATCAGCTTAGAACAATCTTATCATAAAGAGGTCAATGAATGTGCCGTATAGGTGAATAAAACAACTAAACAGCCGACTACAGTGATAATTGCTCGAAAATTTAAACAATTGTGACCACTTGTAAAAAAAAAATTTCCTCGAAATATATTTATAAGTATTTCAGCGTAATTTTTTGACACGAAATACATTTTGCATGTATTTAAAAATAATTATTTAAAGAAGCGGACTATCGGGAAAACTCTCGGATTCTCGCGGTCGCCCGATCCGCCCCTAGGTACCTAAATAAATATCAAAAAACGAACTCGACATCGTAACATAATATAAACGATTTTTTTTAAAAAAATGTCGTACGTACAGAAAAATTTGTCCAGCGTTAATTGTGAATCCTAAAAATGATATTTGATTTTTTTTTTTTTTTTTAATCTTGCGTTGCGAACATTTACCCTTCTTCGTTCGCGCACAAGCACAGAGCATGGGACCCTGGTACTCGATGTCGAATTCAAACCGTCGTAATATTTCAAAACGCGTGTCGAACCGTCTGCCGAAAAATAATTTTATCTAGAAACGCCGGCGGTTTATCGTTAAACGGTCTACGATAAATATCATTTAACGCGCAGCTATCTTGAAGAAACGACACATCGCGCGATTAACTAAGACAGTTGAGGGTTTTTTTTTTTAAAAAAAATTGTTAACTCTAATCGCTATTTCCTAAACATGAATTCCTATCGTCTCGTTCGAGTAAATCGAAAACCTTAAATCATAATGTCTAGAAACGTGGGCTAGGTAAATTTTACGGTAAAAGCAAATGTACGTGAATTTAGATCGATATTTTAGATTCTGAATGTAGCGAAGAATGTATTGGTTTTACAAAGATGTTTTTTTTTTTTATTTTTTTTTTTATGCGAACACTTTTTCTCTCAGAAAGTTCACTCCCGTGTATCCAATGTAGACCTTTTTCTGAAAGGAGACTTTCTTGGAGTGGTACTTTAAGTAGGTCATTTTTCGATTTTCTCAAGAGTTTTCCCGATGAATTGGAAAAACCGAAAAAAAAAAAAAACGAGAAAATGTACGAAAAGTATTAGTAAATTATTACGTTCTTTTTTTTCTGCGGGCGATTTTTCTCGAAGGAAATCTGACTGGGGAGCTACCTTAGAGGGGTCATTATTTGATTTTCCCAGGAGTTTTCCAAAATAAATTGAAAAAACGGGGATAAAATAAAGGAAAGCCGGGAAAAAACGTAGGAAGACTTTTCTTACGTTTCTATCCATATCAGTAATTGTATGTGAACATTAATCTGCGTGTTGATTTGTTTATTAAAATTTAGGTATTTACAGCTTTGAATTACTTCGGTACCGGCTCTTATCAACATCCCGTTGGAAATTGTCATCTATCCTTTTCCATTGTAGGTGTGGACGTGTACGAGCGAGAGCATGGGACCCTGGTACTCGATGTCGAATTCGAATCGTCGTAATATTTCAAAACGCGTGTCGAACGCAAAACCGTCTGCCGAAAAATCATTTTATCTCGAAACGCCGGCGATTTATCGTTAAACGGTCTACGATAAATATCAATTAACGCGCAGTTATCTTGAAGAAACGTCATATCACGCGATTAACTTAAAAAGTTACGAAGTTACGATAGCAAATTATGTTGTCTACCGGAAATATTGGTCCAATCAAAAAATTACAAGACATCGATTTTGTTCCATTTAATATCTGAGCACTGACAGTGAAAGTTATTTTTCGATATCCAAAATAATTTTCATAATAATCGGGTAAAATCAAAAAAATCGAAAATACGTTTTTTTTTTTTTTTTTCAAATTACGGCACAACTATTTCATTTATTTAAAATGCTTAAGATTAAATTTTTTCACCGGATAGCTTTGTACAAATTTCAAGAACAGCATATTTTATGAAACGAAGTTTCAACGAGTTTGTGAAGTAAGCAAGTCGTTTGATTTTCCGTATGTAGTTGTCCTTGTATTTACGAAAAACCAGGAAAAACGTAGGAAATGCGGAAAACTCTACGGCATTCGGATTTTTTTTTTGTTATTCGGCCATGATCATGTTGATTGTCGGTTTTTTTTTTCATCTTATCAGTACTTACTTTAGAAGTTTAAATTGTTTTTAACTGTAATAATTATTTTTTTTTTTTTAAAACTTAACTGGACAAAATTACAACATCTTCTCTACACTATAACAAAATACAAAACCACAATTTTTACGTTGTTCGCTATCAAATAAAAGTAAACAATTTCCTAAAATCAATAAAACAATAACACGTAAGTATATAATATACATTGTGTCATAATCGAAATTATAGTTCGTCTTTATGTAGGTATGCGTATAATTTGTACGAGTTTACCTAAAATTAACGCACAACTATCTTGAAGAAACGTCATATCACGCGATTAACTTAAAAAGTTACGAAGTTACGATAGCAAATTATGTTGTCTACCGGAAATATTGTTCCAATCATAAAATTACAAGACATCGATTTTGTTCCATTTAATATCTGAGCACTGACAGTGAAAGTTATTTTTCGATATCCAAAATAATTTTCATAATAATCGGGTAAAATCAAAAAAATCGAAAATACGTTTTTTTTTTTTTTTTTCAAATTACGGCACAACTATTTCATTTATTTAAAATGCTTAAGATTAAATTTTTTCACCGGATAGCTTTGTACAAATTTCAAGAACAGCATATTTTATGAAACGAAGTTTCAACGAGTTTGTGAAGTAAGCAAGTCGTTTGATTTTCCGTATTTAGTTGTCCTTGTATTTACGAAAAACCAGGAAAAACGTAGGAAATGCGGAAAACTCTACGGCATTCGGATTTTTTTTTTGTTATTCGGCCATGATCATGTTGATTGTCGGTTTTTTTTTTCATCTTATCAGTACTTACTTTAGAAGTTTAAATTGTTTTTAACTGTAATAATTATTTTTTTTTTTTTAAAACTTAACTGGACAAAATTACAACATCTTCTCTACACTATAACAAAATACAAAACCACAATTTTTACGTTGTTCGCTATCAAATAAAAGTAAACAATTTCCTAAAATCAATAAAACAATAACACGTAAGTATATAATATACATTGTGTCATAATCGAAATTATAGTTCGTCTTTATGTAGGTATGCGTATAATTTTTACGAGTTTTCCTAGAATCGATGTCCCGAAAACAACCAACACAACTAAAAAAATGATTAACATAATAAAATGGTTTTAAAAAAAAACTTTTAAATTACGTTTAATTTTTTTTTACTACGAAGTATAACTTCGAATATTGTGATTGATTTTAGATTTCGAGCGAAGCATGTGATATGTATTTGTTTTATTACGACGCGCCATTGATTAATTTGTTTTTTATCTGTGAGCAACTTTTTTTCCAGAAATTTTGCTCCGAGCAAAAATTAAAATGAAAATTTTGCTGAATTTTAAACGTAATTGGTCTATTGAAAAAGAAATTAATATTTTTTAAATTTTACAACGGGTTCATGATAATTGGAAAAAACCATAAATGAAGAATGGACAAATTTACGGCGTTAACGATTTCATTGTTTAACATTTTTTTTTTTTTTTTTTTTTTTATTGAATCCCGGCCGTGTGATAGTTGGTGTGGGAGATTTTCAATAATTGTTCACATCGTTTTACGATCGAATGTAAAATTTATATTAATTTACGCGTATGCGATTTTTTTTTTCTCTTTTTTTTTTTTTTTTTTTTTTAGATGCAATTTAATGTCGCAGCGTGCGGTGGCTGTTTACATAAAACCATAAATTACACGTCGCGCGCGTACGAGGCGTTTACATTTTATCCGCTTATTGTTTGTGTGTGCGCAACATCCGAATGACGCGCCGAAACGACGTTATTAGTGCGCAACATCGTATTAGGAAAACGCGGCCCTCAATAGAAACGGCACCGCGATTAACGGATAGGTTAAAAATGCGCGCGCGCGAAACGTTTTTTTCGTTTTTTTTTTTTTTTTTACCCCGAACGCGATTGTCGCGCACAATTACGCGTGCCGAGGAGGAGTGCGGCCCCGACGGACGTGCGTCGTACGTCTTCTTTTTACGGGTCGCGAATGCACGACGCGAGAATTTATAATTTTAAACGTATTTGTTGAAACAAACAATGTAAAACGTACGACGTAAAATTAGCTGAATAATTGTTCGTTTTTTCTCACGCACGACAGCAATTACATAGAATTTTTTTTCACGATACGTTTCGGCGTAGCGAGGGAGCGATTGGTTTTACTTTGTTCTGGTCTGTGGACACGTTTTTTACCCTATTAAACTCGCTCCGACTTTTACGTGCAGCGACTTTTCTGAAAGTTCAAATTCGACCGGACGATACTTTATGGAGGTCGTTTTTCGATTTTCGACGCCATTTTTTAAATGAAAGCACTTAAGCGGGAAAAAAACGTACAATTTCACGTTTTCGTTATTTTATAAAAACACGGGTGACGTTTTCCACCAATCGAAAAATCTTAAGTCACCTTTTTTGTTGCTTTTTCGATTTACTTTCTAACGGTGTCATCGTAAAAACTTTTAATCCAGTTTTGAGCTTTTAAAGAATTTTAATTTTCGGTAGATTTTTTGCTGTAATTCAGTTAAAAATACACGTAGAGACCTGCGACTTGGTAATGAAACTTATATTTGACTTACATAAACGCGGTAAAATGCATCCTACTTTCTCAACTTCTCACCTACACTATACGTTTTTTTCCCACTTGAGTGCTTTTATTTAAAAAAAAAAAAATGAAGCCGAAAATCAAAAAATGACCTCTTTAAAGTATCATCTAGTCAATTTGTACTTTCAGAAAAGTTGCCTAACCAACCGTCCGGATTACATGTGCGACGTGCCGCCGTAATTTCCGTTTACCGGCCGTTGTCAATTTCGTACCGTTTTATTTCGCCGTAACGTACCCGATTGCACATCGGGCGCACCCGTTTCGGTCGTGTCGTTCCCGGTGCCCGGACTCCGTTTAGAAATAGATGTAAACAAAAAACAACCGTACGCGGTTTTTCGTCGAACTCGTATCGTTTCGGTCCATCGCCGGTTTTTTCGTCGCGACGCGCGTGACACGCCGCGTTTTGTCGATCGCGTTCGGCGTGTTTTTTTGTTTTTTTTTTTTTCCATTTTCGCCAAAGACGACGCAAAAAACACGCGGAGAACAACAACGACGACGACGATAACGATAATAATAACACCAATCGTTATCGATGTACGACGGCGGCGGCGGCGATGACGGGCAAACGCGCGCGCGGTCATGGTTACCGGAACGCTGTCGGCTTGTTTCCGTGGTACGGGTAAAAAAAAAAAAAAAAAAAAACAATAACAATAATAAAAATAATAAAAAAAATACCCGGAATAACAGTGCGGAATCGTGTGCTTTCAACCCGCGTTTTCACGGCGCGTTATCCGGGCCCGATTCGAGTTTGTCGAGTGTACCGTTTTGTCGCGCCGCGCACCGCGTAACGCGGCGCCTCGCCCGCAGTCGGAACACATACGGAAGGCGTTGGCCGTCCGATCGAGCGCGACGCGAACGGCCGTCCGGTAGACGGAATACAGCGGAAGGTGCGACGAAATAGGAGAGGCGGGCGCGAACCGGTAGGGCGCCGCGCCATCATGGAAACGGCCGCGGGTCGACGGGACGGGACGGCCGTCCGGCGGAAAGCCAGCGTGTACCTGAAACAGATCATCGGCGCCGGCGCGTTCGGCCGGGTCTGGTACTGCGTGACCGTCGGCCTCCGCCGCCGGGAAACCGTCGACTTGGCCTTGAAAATCGTCAACAAGCAACCGCGGCCGGGCCTGAGCAACGCGTCGGTAATCGACCGCGAGATCGCCGTTTTGAAAACGGTCCGCCATCCGAACGTCGTCCTGTTGATCAGATCCGTCAGCAGCAGCAGCCACGTGTACATGTTTCTGGAATACTGCAAGTATTACGCCGCCGCACGTTGACGATGGGCCGCGATGCGCGACGGTCGAACGTGAACGAACCGGACCCGACCCGACCCGGGACAGACCCTGACCGCCGCACCCGACCGCGGGGCGCCGCGCGCACTCCGCCCGTGCGTTTTCCGCCCGACGCCCGTGTCGCGCCGCGTCCGCCCGTCGTCGGCACCGCAGTCTCCGGCCCGCCGAAATCGCGTCGGGCGGACCGTCCGGCTGTACGGTTATGAGCCGACGCGCGCCGATCGTTTTGACGAATACGCGATCGCCGACTCGTCATCACAAACGAGCACGTGTACGTCACACACCGTATGCACGTTTTGTCCGATTGTCCGATTGTTCCGTTTCGATTCTCGAACAAGCGATAGGGTTCATAAATATTTTCGGGTTTTTTTTTTTTTTTTTAATGAACTTTTGACTTTTTGGGAAACGCCGTTTTTATTTGTCCGGTACGCCGGTCTCTCGATGTCTTAACTACACCCGTCGTTCGCCGTGTGTTCAAAAACCAGAATAATACGACAATCGCATAGAATTTTCACACGGTTTTAAATGTTGAACGAACAGTGCGCCTCGCGCAGCCTTAGCGGGTAAAGATCACGCTAACGGGCGGAGATCGGACGAAAAAAGCGTTGAGCGGAAAACGCGCGGGCCGAAAGCGCGCGCCGCCCCGTACGGAGTGTCTCACGATATCTCCCGAGATAACAAAAAGATAATCAACTTTTGTCGATTTTTTTTTTCCTATTGCTCTGCGGCGGGTGTGGACCACAAATATTCGTATTCAAATTGAATTTTTATGTTTTAGCAAAAAAAAAAAAAAAAAAAAAATGTAAAAATTTATTTTAAAATGAATAAAACTGATATATCTTCAAATTTGCCGCCAACAATAAAATAAAACTTATTTTTGACATTTGTTTTTTGCCAAAATATAATGATTTGTTTTAAATGCGGCGGTACGGTGATTGAGCGTTTCTAACGTAAGTTTTTCGCTCTGGTCGCCTCCCGATTCAATATACCCCATCCTCCTCACTAAAATAGTATTTTAACTCCCTGCCTCATGCACGCCGCTACCGCTGACCCGTCTTCCGTGTAAATTTACAAATTGTACTTCTTGTCGATTCACTTGTCTTTTGGACTTGCCCGTCTAAATAAAATAAATTACAAATATTTGTGGTCCTTATCCCCGTGAGTAATGTACATGAAAAACGAATAAACCAGAAATGCCCGTTATAACGGGCGTATCTCCGCGGGACACTCTGTAGTTGCCCGGGTGCAGTGAAACGACCAAGGAGTATTTTTACTGTAGCGATGAAAATTCCAGAAAAGTTCGTTTTTTTTTTTTTTTTTTTTTTTTTTTTTAAGAGGACCTCCGCATGTGCTGTTTCCAGTTTCACGAAAAAATACCCCAGACAAAACATATCCCAATAAAAATATTCCGTGAGAAAATATCCGCGTAAATATTAATTTAATTCAATAAACAATTTTCACTTTTGTAATTAATGCAACGTCAAATAGTTATTATTCTCTTTTTACTCTTTCGGTGTGTACCGAATGAATAGTCTTCAAATATTAGTAATGCATTGCCGTTTTGGCTTTGTGTGTATTCTAACATTTTATTAATTAAAATTTTAAAAAGTGTTAGTTAAATAACTCAATTTAAGACTGTTAGCTCACGACGCGTGTTGTATGTGTTAATGAAAACGGCACACTATACTATTATCAAACTAACGAATTGCACACAATCACTTTAGATAAAATGCGATTGCTGTTATGCTATTATTACTCCTAATCGCATAACATATCTAATCGCGACTTTTAGAATACATTTTAATATTAAAATTTTGAATTGATAATTACGCGGACAATTTTTTCACGGGACATTTTTGCGGGGATTATTTTTGTTTTGGGATATTTTGTCAGGGATATTTTGACGTGTCACCGCTGTTTTCACATGGCGAACCTGATGCATTATAAGTTTTAGATAACAACATTTTGGAGACAATTTTTATCCACGGATTGCAAATATTAATAATTGTAAAAAAAAAAAAAAAACATTGTTTATATCTCGATAATGAGTTGAATAATTCCGGAGGATCATCAAACGCCAACGAGACTGTTTCCGAAATGTTGTAATCTATAATAAACTGTGTACTATAATATTGTAATATGTTTTATCGCTAAAACCGATTTTATACGTTTCTTTTCGTTTTTCTGGAATTTATTATTTTTTAATTCTTTGGGTTTATTGGTATTATTTTTTTTTTCGAGAATTTTCCGCTTAGTTTTTACTATACACACGGTGTCCAATGAAGGTATACGATCATTATGATATCTTGTAAAATATCAACTTTTTTCGGCATTTTTTCCATAAAAAGTAGCCGTTAAATGTTATATATTTTTTAGTCTTTAATTTTGGGTTGAACCGACTACCTTTTGATTTTCAAATGGCATCGTATTTCCATAAATAGACGGAGAGTTATTAGTCCAAATACATTTCGGGGTTACGTTATTGATTTCTATAGACGAAATAATCAAATTTTGAGTTTTGATAGGGGGAGAGCAGCGGAGCATCCTATGGCGGCATAGCGTGCGACATTCGAGCTACCCGTTTTTGAATTGTCAAAAATGAAAAAATACCGAAAAAATTTAATATTTTCCAAGGTATCGCGACGGTCGCATTTTCGCGGTATAACCAGCTAACTCTCCCGACTTCGCGTTCGACTATAATATCACAGCGGTGTGGTGTCCGCGGTTTTATGCTCAAGACGTATGTCGAAGTAGTTATAGGATGAAATCATGTAATAGTAGTTACTCTCTATAAACGAAAACCGTATTATAATATCGAATTGTCAACGCGGAAAAAGCTCAAATTGTTCATCGGTCGGTCGTCTTTGTCAGTTCTTGTCATAAAAAAAGTCGACGAATCAAATACAACGGGATTGTGCAAAGCGCACGTTTGTTTGAGCCGACACGTCATTTACGCGTTTCCAACGATTCGCTTTGATAAGTACCCGTTTTGATACAATCGATCAATCCTATACAGGTGTAATACGATTTGATACCCAATCCGTCTTTTTTTTTTTTATTATTACTATGATCGTTCAAAACGTTCACATTTTGATTCAGATAAAAACAAAAAACGCTTTTTTTACTCGTTAATATTCAATAACATAATCAAACACGAAATATTATTTTCTTTACTTATATATATTATTTACAATACAGTTTTCGATTTTTGTTTGTTCTTTTTCTAAAACCGCAATACGTATACGAGATAGCAAATACTTGTACATGTGCTCGCGTCCGCTATTTATTTTCGATTCAAATGTAGATAAATAGTTAATTGTTTTTACTAAATACATGAGCCGTATTATAATTCGCTTAACTCCCCGTCGCCCTACGAAAAAAAAGAAAAAAGAAACAGAACCCGCCGGATCCGTTAAATTCGATTTTCTAACATTCCGCACACACTTGCCGTTTAGTCCATCGTCTACCGGCAGAAAAAATGACACTGAAGACGACCACACTATTTCGAAGTATTTCGTTTCACTTCGTCCTTGTCCCCGCGAACTGCGAAGCCACGTGATCGGCCATATGTTCCGCGCGTATTCCTAGAGATTTCCACGATCATTTCTTCAGCAGTCTAACGTTCCGCCTGCCTCTCTAATAAAAATAATAATTAAAAAAAAAAAAAAAAAAAAAACAACCATGCTACGCAATAATTCGATATTATAACGTTCTGAAAAATATAATAGGAAAATCATAATACGCGCGACGAGTGAAGATAATATGCGCGTTTTACCGTTGTTGCGTATAGAAATGGCGACATGGAGCGTATGGTTCGAATGGCCGGCCCGTACGTGGAATGGGACGCGCGGATTCTGTTTTCCCAGATCGTCTCGGCCGTCGAGTACCTGCACGGCATGGACGTGGCGCACAGGGACCTGAAACCAGAGAACGTGTTGCTCGACCACCACAACCGAGTGAAAATCGCCGACTTTGGGTTCGCGAAATTTTGCCGGGACCCGTGCACCAAAAACCGAAAACTGTCGTACAGAATTTGCGGTACGCCGACGTACATGCCGCCGGAAGCGCTGTCGTCGAAAGACGGATACAACGCCATGCTTTTCGATATTTGGTCAATGGGTGAGACGCGACATTTTTACTCCACGACCATAATATTATACACAATACATTACCATCGTCGTCCAACTTTATACCGGTTATTTTTTTTCATTTTTGGTTTCCCCGCGTTACGAGGTATAATTGCAAAAAAAAAAAATAAAATAATGCGCCCGCCACCAGATCGTTCCGCTAGTCGGAGCAAGTCTTCTGGTCGACATCGAGTTCGCGAACAAAACTACGACAATTAACTGTTTTCTTTTGGCGTTTTTCTCGAGCGCGCGTGACAAACCTGTTACCCTTACTAACTATTACTGCTCGTGGGGCCATCAGCGGGGTAGTTCTGGAAAAGTAACGTGGTTTCACAAGTTCCGTCTGAATCATTCAATTCGCGGTGATTTTAAACGAAAATCACATCGGTTTCATAAATCTCGTAGTTCCCATACAATCTATTCATGAAGTTTATACCACCTCAAAAATGGAATAATAATTTTGGAGTTCAATTAAAAGTGTCCATTTGTCGATGATAAACAATAATTTTAGTACAAATCTCGTAGATTCCATTCTTTCACTTGATCTCATTCATTCCATTCGTCCACATGTTTCCACACTTTTCCAGAACACCCAGATTTCTCATCGAATTAATCTCAGTTTTCTCTCACACAATTCACTTATCAAAATCATTAAACAAAAAAAAAAAAAAAAAAACAACGTTTATTTCATCAAATCTTCATTCAGTTTCACCGTTATCACTTTTCCAGAACAACCCCCCAGAAGACTAGAGACTACGACGAGACGCACTGCTACGTTACAGGAGGCATTCTGCACTACATGCTGACGGGTCAGGTGCCGTTCGACGGCGGAAACCCCAAGCGAATCCTCAAACAACAAATGATCGGCGATATCTGTGTCTTCCGATCGGTGTACTGGCGAATGGCGTCGGATCCGGCAAAACTGCTTGTACGATGGATGCTCGAACCGGACGTACTCAAACGGGCTCGCTTGTGCGTCATTAAACAATCCAAGTGGATGGTTGGTTGGCAATCGCAATGATGATTATGTGGAAGCAAAGGACACTTGCAGGAAAACGGTTTTATCGATTTTAGATATTTTTATTGTGATTTTTATAAAATATAATCGTTTTTAATTGCAATACCGATGAAGTGCCTACGATCGAAAAATTCGACACAATATTTTAATTCGGGATTGTATTTTAAAATCAAATATATCTGGTTGTACCCCGGGGTGTATTTGGTCTTTAAAACCATTCCGTCTCACAATCAACTATCTATCACTATCCGTTGCCAAAACCGTCCAGTTCGGTACATCGCCTAAAGCTTCCACCGCCTGTTTAACCACATCTCCCCAGCTCATTGTCGGTCGTCTCAATATTATTAAAACAGCG
Source organism: Cinara cedri (assembly GCA_902439185.1). NCBI lineage: Eukaryota > Metazoa > Arthropoda > Insecta > Hemiptera > Aphididae > Cinara > Cinara cedri. The sequence continues at coordinate 102,442 of CABPRJ010000531.1, read as the reverse complement.
TTTTTCCTATTTGGTTTTCTTCCATCGCTGCTCTTAGAAACGAGCATCACCGCAGTCTTCTTTGGCGTTGAACAAATTCTTGAAAATATAATATTTTACTATCCAAGGCGGTTAACCCTGTGCTTTTTACACCGCTCAGGCTTTGAATAAGAGATTAAATATAGCCTCTCGATACGTTCTCGGTAGTTTCGTGGCTCAAATTCGTACGTCTGCAAAAAACGCAAAGAATACGCCCACCATATCGGCCGACCTGCTGAAATCCCCCGACCAGTATATTATGGTAATTGCGTGCGAAAAACCTGTTTAATAATATTAACATAAAGGAGGCGGCCCTTTAAAAATATATTTAAGATATCGGTCGGTATAAGGCGGCTGTAAAATATTGTTAGAGTTTTCGATCGATATAATTGCGCAGAAAAATTACACCTTTCGCGTGTTCAAACGATGACGTGCTACACGCGGCCGTCATAAAATATAGACCGAACACAATTTTATACAATATACAGTACCAGGTGATGCATTTAAGTGGATACGCTCGATATATCGGAAAGTGTTCATTTTTTCCGGAATTTGTTTTCCAGAAAGTTTAAAAAACAATCTGCTCTAAAATTTTACATTTATGTTATTTTTTATCGCTCTTATATTTGGGGGTGAACCTCCGAAAATACTTACTACTTACTGCACACAACTTACTTTTGATTTTCTAATGGCAACCTATATTAAAAAGTCCATTAATGAATGAAGTATTCGTTAAAATAAATTTTAGTGTTGAAATTTTTAATTTCCGTCAATCCGTTGACGAGATATTCAATACATTTACGTTTGGGTTGGAGGAGAGTTTAGTATAGTGGAATATCATTCACGGGTGTGAAATTGTCCCACCCTTTGTCTAATTTTCTCTAAACTTTCGCCATTATTCCTACTCAAACTTAAAAGTGAAATATCTCGTCAATGGCTTCACAGATATCAAACATTTTTTTTAAGCTTTTTTCATCTGCAAATGCGGCCGATTTCAAATAAAAAAAACCTACTGATCGTATTTAAAGAACATAGTTCTATGTCTGGAGAAGGATAAATTCGTTTAGTACATTTTTCAGTATGCACGAAAAAAATTAAGGGTGGGTTTATATTATTTGTCTAATTAAAAAACATTGCCGTTTTTTCTGATCATTTAAAAGCAGAATTAAAACATCCGAAACCCTTCAAAAAGCCGAAACGTGTATCGGAATTTAATTTCCATCCAGTATACATGTCTCTCTTTTTATTTCTTTGTTTATAATACACTTATATACGTGACATCCGCGTTACCAAGGTAACCAACGTATACCAGCGAAAACAGTTAAACTTTCGTTTTAGAAACCCTGCGTTATAGGGGTTGAATATCGAAAATCCGGTATCGAGGTGCGCACGGGCACGTCCGTCCGATTCAGATAACTGGTAATAAACATTATAAATAATTTAAAACAACGATAGTAAAAAAAAAAAAAAAGAATAAAAGGCGTACGTAGAGAAAGTTATCCTGCGATAATTGTACATACTGAAAGATCTAATTTATTTTTTCAGTCATACGTATTGAAAGCTTTCATCCGCTGCAATAATACTACACGGTCGTCGACCCTTCTTCGTTCGCGCACAAACGAGAGCATGGGACCCTGGTACTCGATGTCGAATTCAAATCGTCGTAATATTTCAAAACGCGTGTCGAACGCAAAACCGTCTGCCGAAAAATCATTTTATCTCGAAACGCCGGCGATTTATCGTTAAACGGTCTACGATAAATATCAATTAACGCGCAGTTATCTTGAAGAAACGTCATATCACGCGATTAACTTAAAAAGTTACGAAGTTACGATAGCAAATTATGTTGTCTACCGGAAATATTGTTCCAATCAAAAAATTACAAGACATCGATTGTGTTCCATTTAATATCTGAGCACTGACAGTGAAAGTTATTTTTCGATATCCAAAATAATTTTCATAATAATCGGGTAAAATCAAAAAAATCGAAAATACGTTTTTTTTTTTTTTTTCAAATTACGACACAACTATTTCATTTATTTAAAATGCTTAAGATTAAATTTTTTCACCGGATAGCTTTGTACAAATTTCAAGAACAGCATATTTTATGAAACGAAGTTTCAACGAGTTTGTGAAGTAAGCAAGTCGTTTGATTTTCCGTATTTAGTTGTCCTTGTATTTACGAAAAACCAGGAAAAACGTATGGAATGCGGAAAACTCTACGGCATTCGGATTTTTTTTTTTTGTTATTCGGCCATGATCATGTTGATTGTCGGTTTTTTTTTTCATCTTATCAGTACTTACTTTAGAAGTTTAAATGGTTTTTAACTGTAATAATTATTATTTTTTTTTTAAAACTTAACTGGACAAAATTACAACATCTTCTCTACACTATAACAAAATACAAAACCACAGTTTTTACGTTGTTCGCTATCAAATAAAAGTAAACAATTTCCTAAAATCAATAAAACAATAATACGTAAGTATATAATATACATTATGCCATAATCGAAATTATAGTTCGTCTTTATGTAGGTATGCGTATAATTTTTACGAGTTTTCCTAGAATCGATGTCCCGAAAACAACCAACACAACTAAAAAAATGATTAACATAATAAAATGGTTTTAAAAAAAAACTTTTAAATTACGTTTAATTTTTTTTTACTACGAAGTATAACTTCGAATATTGTGATTGATTTTAGATTTCGAGCGAAGCATGTGATATGTATTTGTTTTATTACGACGCGCCATTGATTAATTTGTTTTTTATCTGTGAGCAACTTTTTTTCCAGAAATTTTGCTCCGAGCAAAAATTAAAATGAAAATTTTGCTGAATTTTAAACGTAATTGGTCTATTGAAAAAGAAATTAATATTTTTTAAATTTTACAACGGGTTCATGATAATTGGAAAAAACCATAAATGAAGAATGGACAAATTTACGGCGTTAACGATTTCATTGTTTAACATTTTTTTTTTTTCTATTTGGTTTTTCTACCGGAAATTTTGTACGGAAATTTAAGTGTGGCAAGTTTTCTAAAAGAAAATTTTGTTTAATTGATGGAAAGGAGTAAAGTTGATTTTTGATGTTTCATGAGGTTTTTTTAAGTATTGGCGAAAACTGGGAAAAAACGTACGGAAAAATGTACGTAGATATGGTTTCGTTATTTTGTTTTTTTATTGTAACTCGGTTTAAAAGATTCGTGGGGACATGCATTCTCCACAGAAAACGTACATCGATATTTATTAGGTTTGGTAAAATTTTAAAATATGTGTCGATTTTTGAGCCGTTTCTAGACATTTGATGTTTTCCAGTTTTTTTTATGGATAAAACGGTTTGGCCAAACATAAATTCTTGAAAATTTATCACGAGTTTCATTATAAGTGGTTTCTTGTGGTAAAAAAAAAAAATCTTATTTCGTATAACTATAGTGAAATGCATTTATTTCAAAATATATATAACCGAACTTCGCTCAGAATTGTTTTTCGTTTTTCGAACAGTTTATCGTTTCGTAATAAAAATAAAAATAAAATTCTATTTTAAGACGCGCTATATTAAATAACTATAAAATACTACATTATGTATTCTATCTTTACAACTTTCCACGTAAAACAGTGGCACGCCCGTCAATAGTATCGGTTGTTTTTTTTCTTAATCGTCGATCGGTCCCATCGTGTTTTGGAACACGATCGATTTTTAAACATTATGGTGTAATTACGCTGACGAAAACATAAAAAAAAAAAAAAAAAAAAAAAAAAAAAAATAAAA